>VDFB02261868.1:0-34853 GCA_007258455.2 Sequoia sempervirens | reverse complement strand
GGATGCAAGAAATGAGGCATTTGTAAGTTCCTATATGTTTTACAGTGTTGTTTTATAATTTTTTACATCTTTGCATTTTGTGGGTTAATGTCTATTGTTTGTTGTTCTCTACATTTTATGGGTTAATGTCTGCTTTTCCCTATTTTTGAGTAGTTTTATGGTTTGGTCTTTGTTGTTGAGACAAAGACTTAACATTATAACTCATTTTTGTTGACTTCTACGTTGGTCATGATTAAGAATGGAAGTAATGTTTTCTCTGCATGTATGCATGCCAACTATACTTGAATCTATTAAATGAAAGTGAAAATTAAGTCTACATAAGTGCAAAATGTCTCGATATAAAATCATTTCATCAATTCGTAATATGGATTATTTGTGTTGTTTATTCATTTGCTCCTATCGTTTGATGAGGGTGAAATATGTGTCTATTGAGAGGATTTGTGACTATCGTATTGGAAGTGAAAAATGAGGTGTTTGTAAGTTCCCATATCTTTTACAGTCTCATTTTATAGTTTTTTACATCGCAACATTTTAAGGGTTAATGTCTACTATTTTTTGTTCTCTACATTTTGAGTGCTTTTATGGGTTAGTCTCTATTCTTGAGTTAAAGACTTAACAACATATTTCATTATTGTCGACTTCTCTACTAGCCATGATTAAGAATGGAACTAATCTTTTCTCCACACACATGCATGCCAAGTGCACTTCAATCTATTAAATGAAAATGACAATTAGGTCTAAATAGGTGCAAAATGTCTCGATATAAAATCAGTTTTGTTGATTGGCAATGTTTTGTTCATATTGGAAATATTCCATGGGTTTGCAATGTTCTTTGATATAACAATTGTTTTTGTCAACATGTGCCATTCTAACTAGGACATTTAACATTTGTTAGTCCCTAATTTTCATTGATTAATGGATTGTGGTGTCAAGTTTTAAGGTTGTCAAGAGGCACAAATTTGACCCCCATCAAACAATCTGTCAAAAAAGGACACATTTGGAAGTTCCTATATCTTTTACACTGTAATTTCAATTTTTTTTTATGTCCCTCTAATGGGTTAATCTCTGTTGTTCCTTATCATTGAGTTCTTGTATGGGTTCATGTATGTTGTTCAGTTAAAAACTTTACACCATGTTTCATAAATGTCAAGCTCTTTGTTGGCCACTATTAACAATGCAACTAATCTTTTGTCTATCACACATGCATGTCAACAACACTCAAATCTATTTATTGAAATATAGGTCTAGATAAGTGCAAAATCTATTGGTGTAAATTATGTGGTTGTTGGGAGGGTTTATAACTATCCTGTTGGTATGCATGTTGTAAAAAATGTGGTTGCATTGTTTAAAAGCTCTTGTGCAGTTATTCTCTACCTTATAAGGTGGGAAACTAATGTTTTCAGTGTGGTGATTCCTATTAGAGTGTGCCTCGAAAATCATTCTGCTAAATATATATGTCCCTATGCTAATGTTTTGGGGATTAATTTATTATAAGGGAAATTTGGAACTTTTTTTGCAATTTTCTCATTAGATGAAGTGCAACCGTCCTTAATGGGCTATGGTGTGAAGTTTTCAATTTTTCAAGCTATTCATTTGCTCAGATTGTTTGATGAGGGTGGAATCTGTGTCTGTTGAGAGGGTTTATATCTATCGTGTTGGGAGTGACAAATGAGGCGTTTGTAAGTTCTTATATCTTTTCAGTCATGGTTTGATGTAGCGTGGATGTTTTGATGCATGTATGTCAACATGCATTTCTTGAATAGCTGGGATTTTTGTTGAAGATGTGTATTTGGAAGTCTTAAGATGAAGGTTATGCTATTCTTTTGTAATTTGTATTTTTTTGATCCAAATTAATTGTGTTCATGAAACAGTGATAAACATTGAAAGATGCCTATCTATTCATGATATAACTGATGTACCACTGATGTTTCGATGCATGTATGTCATGGATATCTTGAACAGATAATACTTCTTTCAAAGATGTGTAATTGTAACTATTAAAATGAAGTTTTTTTTTTTTTTGGCAATTTTGTCATTGGCAATTGCAGTTTTGTTTCCTGGTTTTGTATTTCCGCAATTGTAATTTATTATTGGGAGCAATGGAGGGAATTTTTTTATCATTTCCTAATGATTTCTTGCTATACATGTGTGCTTGGTGCAAATGTTTATGTGGACATGTGGTGCTGTCAATAGTAGTCCACATGCCTTGTGTGTATGACCATATTTTGCATTTATTTAGACCTAATTTTCACTTATTGTAAATAGATTCAAGTGCAGTCACCATTAATGGATTATGGTGTTAGGTTTTACGACTATCAAGTAAAAAGGGTCTTCTATGTGTGTATATATATATAAGTATGTATATCTATATGAAGCTAGAAATGAGGCGTTTGTAAGTTGCTATATCTTTTACACTGTCATTTTATATTTTATTTCTATGTCCCTGTAACAGTTTAATCCTTGTCACTTCCTATCATTGACTATTTTTATGGCTTAATCTCTACTGCATAGTTAAAGACTTAACACCATAATCCATTAATGTTGACTTATGTATTAGTCATCACTAACAATGAAATTCTCACTTGGACAAGCTGAACCATAGAACAAAGTCAGGAAGTTCATCTCCTTTGCATACATGTCCTGGAAAATACCAAGAGGTTTAAACCCTTCTGCTGGTGCAATTTCAATGATTGTTGTGTCAAGGTATTTGATTGATTGTGTTTCATTAAACCAATATATAACTGATTCAGTTATTGGCTCCTCATCATCTTCAGGCGTTTCATCTTGCATAGTTGGTTTTGTTTCAAAATTTGTTTGCATTTGTGTTGTCTTCTTTGCCAACAACTCATGCCACTCTTCTATATTGTGACTCTACCACCTACAACCATGTTATGGACAAAGTGATAATGAGCATCTTATTCCTACCACCATGGTACATTAGGTTATGTGTCTTTTTCTGCTCCTTGGTTTCACATTCAAATTTTGATTTAGATGTTGACAATATTTTGTATTGCTACTAATATTCCCAACTATCTCTCATGTGATGTGTGTGTTGTAACCTGATGCCTGTTAGTGCATGCATAAAAAATCGTGCTGCTAAAATATATATGTCTCTATGCTAATGATTTGGGGATTAATTTATTAAAAGCAAATTATTGATTTTTTTTTGCAATTTTCTCATTGGCTATTGGTATTTTCATCGTGGTTTTGTCATTTTGTAATTTATTCAATTATTGTAATGAATTGCTATTGGAGATATTTCATGACTTTGTAATGCTCTTTGATATAGTCATGTCTTCACACCCATTATTTTTGGTGATGCATGACGTTTTAATGAGTACATTTGCATTTACTATTTGCAAATTTTCATTTATTGTGAATAGACTGAAGTGTAGACGTCATTAGTGGCTTATTAAGTCTATCGAGCAAAGTATTATTTACATTGTCAATAGTAGTCCACATGCCTTGTGTGTATGACCATATTTTGCATTTATTTAGACCTAATTTTCACTTTTTGTAAATAGATTCAAGTGCAGTCACCATTAATGGATTATGGTGTTAAGTTTTATGACTGTCAAGAAAAAAGGGTCTTCTGTGTGTATATATGTATATACATACACACACACACACACATATATATAAGTATATGGAAGCTAGAAAGGAGGCATGTGTAAGTTGCTATATCTTTTACACTGTCATTTTATATTTTATTTCTATGTCCCTGTAATAGTTTAATCCCTGTCGCTCCCTATCATTGATTTTTTTTATGGCTTAATCTCTACTGTTCAGTTAAAGACTTAACACCATAATCCATTAATGTCGACTTCTGTATTAGTCATCACTAACAATGAAACTCTCACTTGGATGAACCAAACCATAGAACAAAGTCGGGAAGTTCATCTCCTCTGGATACATGTCCTAGAAAATACCAAGAGGTTTAAACCCTTATGATGGTGCAATTTCAATGATTGTTGTGTCAAGGTCTTTGATTAATTGTGTTTCATTAAACCAATGTATAACTGATTCAGTTATTGGCTCTTCATCATCTTCAGACGTGTCATCTTGCATAGTTGGTTCTGTTTCAAAATATGTTTGCATTTGTGTTGTCTTCTTTGCCAACAACTCATGCCACTCTTCTATATTATGACTCTACCACCTACAACCATGTTATGGACAAAGTGATAATGAACATCTTATTCCTACCACCATGGTACATTAGGTTATGTGTCTTTTTCTGCTCCTTGGTTTCACATTCAAATTTTGATTCAGATGTTGACAATATTTTGTATTGCTACTAACATGCCCAACTATCTCTCATGTGATGTGTGTGTTGTAACTTGTTTGTTTGTAACATGATGCCTATAGTGCATGCATAAGAAATCATGCTGCTAAAATATATATATCCCTATGCTAATGATTTGGGGATTTAATTTATTAAAAGCAAATTATTGATTTTTTCTACAATTTTCTCATTGGCTACTGGTATTTTCGTCGTGGTTTTATCATTTTGTAATTTATTTAATTTTTGTAATGAATTGCTATTGGAAATATTTCATGACTTTGTAATGTTCTTTGATATAGTCATGTCTTCGCACCCACTATTTCTGGCGACGCATGACATTTTAACGAGTACATTTGCATTTACTATTTGTGAATTTTCATTTATTGTGAATAGATTAAAGTGCATACATCATTAGTGGCTTATGGTGTGAAGTTTTAAGTTTGTTGAGAAAATTATTATTTGTGTTGTTTATTCATTTTCTTAGAGTGCATGCATGATGCACATGCATCAAAACATCCTTGGTAAATCAGACATATCTTGAACAAATAGACATCCCTCAATGTTTATGACTGTTTCATGAATACACAATTAATTTGGATTGGAAAAATACAAAAACATGACTAAAATATCAAAAGCCAATGAGGAAATTGCAAAAACACATGCACACACACACACACACATATATATTTGTATATGTACATATATGTGTGTGTGTATGCATATATATATGTGTGTGTGTGTGTATGCATATATATGTATGTATATATATCTATATGTACATATATATGTATAGATATATATATACATACATATATATCTATATATGTATGTATGTGTGTTCTACATTTTGCATTTATTTAGATTTGATTTTCATTTATTGCGAATAGATTCAAGTGCAATCACCATTAATGGATTATGGTGTTGAGTTTTGAGTTTGTCAAGCAAATGATTATTTACGTTGTTTATTATATGCATATATATATGTAAGTATATTTAAGTGTATATATATATATATATATATATATATATATGAGTACACACACACATATATATTTATATATTTATATGTATGTGTTTATATATATGTATGTATGTGTATATATATCTACATATATATACACACACATACACACACACACATATATATGTTACTATTTGCTAATTTTCATTTATTATAAATAGCCTAAAGTGTAGTCATTGTTAATGGTTTATAGTGTGAAGTTTTAAGTCTGTTAGACTATTCATTTGCTCAGATTGTTTGATGAGGGTGTAATTTGTGTTTGTTGAGAGGGTTTATATCTATCATGTTGGGAGTGACAAAGGAGGCGATTGTAAGTTCCTATATCTTTTACACTGTGATTTTATAGATTTTTACATTTCTGTAATGATTTAATCTTTGGTGTTCCTTATCGATGAGTGTTTTTATCGATTGATCTTTGTTTTTGCAATTTACTCATTGGCTTTTGATGTTTCAATAATGGTTTGATGTAGCGTGGATGTTTTGATGCATGTACAACATGCATTTCTTGAATAGATAAGACTTCTATTGAAGATGTGTATTTGGAAGTCTTAAAATGAAGCTTATGCTATTTTTTTGCAATTTGTATTTTTTCAATCCAAATTAATTGTGTGTACATGAAACAGTGATAGACATTGAAATATGTCTATCTGTTCACAATATATCTGATGTACCATTGATATTTTGATCCATGTATGTCATGAATATCTTGTACAGATAAAACTTCTTTCAAAGTTGTTTATTTGGGACTGTTAAAATGAAGTTTGTGTTTTTTTTTGCAATTTTGTCATTGTCAATTAGTGTTTTGTTTACTGGCTTTGTATTTTCACAATTACAATTTATTATTGGGAGCAATGGAAGAAATTTTTTTATCATTTCCTAATGAATTCTTGCTATACACGTTCCCTTGCTGCAAATGTTTCTGTGGACATGTGGCATTGTCAATAGTAGCCCTCATTCCTTGTGTGTATGACCACATTTTACGTTTATTTTACGTAATTTTCACTTATTGTAAATAGATTCAAGTGTAGTTTCCATTAATGGATTATGGTGTTAAGTTTTATGGCTGTCAATAAAAAAGGATCTTGTGTGTGTGTGTATATAGTATGTATACATACATATATGTATGTATTTATATGTGTATACACCTACATATATATATAAGTATGTATACATATATATATGTATATATGTATATGTACATATATGTATGTGTGTGTGCATATATATATGTGTGTTTATGCATATATATAAGTATGTATATATACATGTATATATATATGTATGTATGTATACATATGTGTTTATATATATGTGTGTGTTCTGCATTTTGCATTTATTAAGATATGATTTTCATCTATTGTGAATAGATTCAAGTGCAATCACCAGTAATGGATTATGGCATTGAGTTTCGAGTCTGTCAAGCAAAAGATTATTTGTGTTGTTTATTACATGTGTATATATGAATGCATATAATATATAAGTATATTTACATACATATATATATTTCTATATATATGTATACATACATACATATACGTATTCATATGTATGTATATATGCACACACACACATATATATTTGTATATGTACATATATATGTGTGTATGCATATATATATATGTATGTATATATATCTATATCTACATATATATATATATATATGTATGTGTGTGTGTGTGTGTATATGTCTACGCATATGTGTGTGTGTGTATGTATATATATGTGTATCTATGGGAAAAGTTATGAACCTATTATTTATGCATACATGCATGAAACAAATATTGAATAGTATTAGTTGTTGAAACAAAGAAACTATATGGCAAGCAGTTTCAGAAGTTGTTAGATAAAATTGGTGCAAAATGTATATTGTCTATAACCACATATTAGATACATGCGTGATGTTCAACACCCTATTTAGAAGCATGGCACAATGTGTTTTCCAGTGGTCATCAATTTTGCAAGGGTCTATGCCAAATGTTTATTATTTGGCATCTTACCTCCATTAAAGACATCAATATACTACTACAAAAATGTCAAGAGGTATGCTCTGAACTAGTTTATGCATTTGTGAATACTATGACATGAGATTTGTAAGAAAGAGAACACAATATTTACTACACACTGACTATTCTAATAGCTTTAAAAATTACATCCACACTGAGTATGTAAAGTACTTCATTTCAAAATTTTCAAATCAATTGTATGTGCTTGAAGCTTAGCTTTTGCTACAACGTCATTCATTTCAAAGGTTTTTGGAATTATGTTGCACGTTTCTTTTCCCTATATACGATGCATCACATTTACATAGCCTAAGTTATTTTATCTTTGGTTCATGTTTTTTTTTGCTTCTAGTCTTACTATTGTACCAAACACATTGCCACAATTGCTATCATCATTTATATGTTTACATGCTAGTGACAATGTGTCTATTGGGTCTCTATTCTATTTGTGTCTCAGTCTATGTTCACATAACTTATAGTCATCATGGTCCCCTGCATCATGAATCATAGCACTAAATACAACAAAAAAATAAAGGCCACTAGTTGTAGATGGAGCTGATATAGCAATATGTCTTACTTATTGATTCCTTTTTTTACCTCACCATTTATCCATCATCATGTGTCATTTAGTTGCATTTTTTGTTTTTGCGAGATTCCATCATCCTTTATGTATATTCATGTGAATAAAATATAATCATCCTAATGACATGAATCAACATGATCATTTAGTTGTATATTCATGGCATGCATATCATCTAAAGTCAGTTTGTCCTGTGTCATATTTCATCTTTTACGACACATATTTTATCATCCTTTGTCTTTTCAATATGCCAATTGCATTCCATCTCACTTAACAATTCATGCCGTAGTTTGCCACATAAGCTTTATTTCAGTCCATCCCACTTTTAATTATTCTTTCACAAAACACCACTTAGTTGCATTGTATCAAAGAGGGAGAAAATATAGAGAACTAAAATATTCCCTATGACTATTCATTACTTAATCCGCAATTGATCAACTTCATCATCTATACCTAAGTGCATCAACTTAGTCCATAGCTTAATTAAATGTTTAATTAGTCAACCTTTTCCAATTTATATTTATAGTTATAGGGAATATTCATTGATACATAACTGATTGCTCTCAATTTGATCTATACAAAGAACCAATTCTTTGATAGTTCAACTATTACATAGTGCGATGTATATGGAAAAAAAAAAAAATTTAATTTGCGTTGGTTTAAGTGTATACCTGTAAATAAAATCATGGAAAAAGGCATCAAATAGATTGGTTTTTACTTTCATTCAATAATAAATCAGAAGCTCACATGGCTTTAGAATTTCTTAATTTTAGCATGAAAAATAAGTATTGATAGTTAAATATATCGATCAAATATCTAACTATTATTTTCACTGTGTGGTTGATAAGCATGATAAATTGTCCTCTAGGTAAATTGCAATGTCATTTCCTTTTGCGGGCTTGACACTTCTACTTAATGCATTGTAGTTGTAGACATTGGAAAATGTCCTAATCGATGTCATACATTTAAATCAGATTTACTAACATCATTTCCTCTTTAATCCATCGTCTTTTCACTTAATTTATTTAATTAGCCTAGCTAATTAATTAATTGCATCATTTTCATCTATTAGCCTAATTAATTTAATCGGGTTAATTCATCTCTTTTCGCACTAACACTTCATCTAATTAAATTAAATAAATCAAAATATTTAATTTAATTCCCTAAGTCATCTTATTTAATTAAACAACCTTGCTATTTAATTAAATATCATTTCATTTTTCTCATCATATTAAACTGTATCTGCACTTAGTCAAAATATCCCTCAGATTCCCTCCAAATCCTTCACACCTCGTATGTAATTAAATTCCTTAGTTACACTAAAGCAGCTCAGGGAACCTTAATTCCTCTCTTCTATAAAAGCTCTTCTAATATTATTCCCATGGAATATTCGTTATCCCTTTTTTGCACAATTAAAACTTTGTTTTAATTTGTAAATTACCTTTTTTCCTCATCCAAAAAGAATATTCTCTCTCCTCCAATCAACTCTCTTAGCTTCTTGAACAAGCTAAACCTTCAACCTCTTGAGCAAGTTACCTTTGACCTATGTGAGCAGGTCAAAAGTGTGTTTGTTTGAGGCAAGTGTGAGCCCTTGATTAACTTTCATCATGCATTCTCATCCGTTGACGAGAATCCATGATCCATGCCTCACCCCCCCTTCATCTTGAACCATTGATTAGGCTTTTTTATCTCAACCATTCATTCCTCATTTGCTCTCCTATAAATAGATTACTATTTGGAGACAAATGGATCCATTTTTCAATTGCAAACTTATGTTATTGAATTCACTTGCATCCATATTCTTAATTTAATCACTTGTTAGCTTATTTTAGTTCATTTTCATTGTATAGTAGCTTAGAGCATCCATTAATGGCTTCCATGCATCCTTCTTAGTTTGTATATGAATTAGGGTTTTCATCTTTTAGCATAATTTTAGCTTAGATTAGCTTAGCAATAACATAATTATATCATTTGCAGCATAAAATTATGGTAACTTAGCTTGCATCATGTTCATTTTTAGCATAAACTAGGTTTTCATACATCAATCACAATGGTTTCATTGATTCTCTTCCATAGAATCAACTGAAACAAGCTCACTAATCATGGGATTGGGAAAGGGTCATCATTCCACATCGGCACGACACCAATTCCACAACATGATAAATTTTAGATGGATTAAAGTAGATGTTTTGAAAGCTTTCATAATTTAGTATGTTAGGTTTTGATAAAATGTTTAGTTTCAATTTCATTTGATTGATCTTGTTGAGATTTGAGTATTACTGGTTCTGTTATGCTTTGATTCTTCATGGATCAAGTGCAATTCAGCCAATACTGATATTTTCACATCACAATAGTATATGTTTGTGACCTCGTCTTTGAACCAATTTTGAAGTTGAACATAGATCGATAAACTGAAATTGCACAAGAATTTGCATCTGTGACAATGTCCACTAATGAGGAAGTAGAGATAAGCATTGAAAAGTTCAACTAACATGTGAGTAATGTGTGTGTTAAATGTGCAAAGTTAGTATCAATACAAACCTTAATGAAACAATTTACATTAAAGATTCAAAGCAAAGTAAACTATTCTAAATTGCATATTAACTAATCTTTCAAGAACATCTCATTGTCCTCTATTCCTAAGGATTTGTTAAACTATTTGGCCCTCAGATTTCTATGAGCACAAAGGTTGTTAAAATGACTAAGGAAATGAGATATCATTCAACATGCAAGCCAACTATATGCCTACATGAAAGTATATGCAAACAATGATGATGAATGCTATGATGAGTGGAGGATGATGTTGATGATAAATACACAAACGGTGGTGGATACTATGGTAGTGATCTATATGATTCTATGCATAATTCTACATATGCTCAAATGCAAATTTAAAATGAACTAATCTAAAATGCAACTATGATGCAAGATGGATGATAAAATGCAACTATGAAGCAATATGTTAATCTAAGATCTAAACATGATGTAAAAAACTAGCTATAAGACTCCCAAAATGCTCCAAGCTCCAATGATAAACCTGCATGATAACTTTACTTCAAATGTGGATGCAAAATACAAGGCCCAAGGGTTTTATTTATAGCCTTTTCCAAGCATATAGTGAGGTGGCAATAATCAACGGTCCAGATTCAAATAAGAAAAATGGATGGTGAAGATGAAGAGAATAAAGATGTTGTCCCCTTGACCAAAGACAACATGCCATTTGGATGGAAGAATCTCTTGACCAATGGGCAACATGCCATTTGGATGGAAGATTCAAGTGTGGGGAGAGAAGACCATGTGCTTCCAAAATTGGTGTAAGTGTGGGAGGAAATGAGCCATGTGCTTTTTGAAATGAGTTGAAGATAATTCTAAATAAAAATTAGAGTTATTTATTTTCATGTGACCTTGGTGAGGTGGCACAAAAAGTTGTAGAAATGTGCTCTAATTCCTAATTGGATTTAGTGAAGATTAATTAAATAAAGCAAGTCTAGGGAACCTTGTTTATTTAATTAATTTAGAAGAATATGTTTTAGATTTGGAGAATTAGAGAAAGGTGAACAATATAAATAAATTGAGAATTTATTTATACGTAGTCAAAATATTAATTAAATAGCTAGTATTTAATTAATTAAAGGTGATGACCATTTTTAGGTGTATACAAGTAACATTTTAATTATTTTGTCTTATATATTAATTTTTAAATGTTCCTTGAATCGTGTGAAGTATGGACATTAAGATTAAAGCTACAATGAACAATGCATTATCTTTTTCCATTTTTGCTCATTTAGTCTTCTTATGCTTTTTACAAGATTATGGATATAGTATTACAAATCTACAGTCTATCTAATGAGGCTTTTTACCTTTTTTGAATGTATGGATTCAGTATTAGATTACAATTTGGCTTTATTTGGGATCATATTATGTGATTTGAATACAATTCATACTTATTATGTGTTATGGAAATATTCTTGTTAGATGTTCTCTAATGAATTTGATGTGATCTGTGTGAAGTGCAGTAGACACTCTTTCAACTTTTATTTTAATGTTGGCCAACTATCGGCGAGTAACTGACAACTATTGTCACTTTTGCAGTCATAGGTATAATAGTGCTATATACTATGGGACATATTTCTCCTACTCACATGAATGTGGCCATTGGTGTTGCTTTTTCAAATGTTGAAAAACTATGTCTCAAACAGGTAGCTAAAATCACGAGCACCAAAATCCTATTTTTTTGAAGTGATTTTTGAGTTTTCTAGTTACATTTGTTGATTGCCTTATAGCAGTAAGCTATTGCTTCTATTATGAAGGCACCTATCAATCTTAATAGTAAATAAAATCTATGTACGCATGCATTCCAATTTCCAATCAGACATGTCAACTACTATGAACAATGTGACTTACCCACCAGAGATATCCACAATGATTTATTGAACATGTGCATGATGTCCACAGATCAAGAAATAGACAAAGCATTAGTTATATCTTGAATAAGTAGACATGTTTCAATGACTTTTGTTGCTTCATGGACATACAATTAATTTGGATTGAATGGAAAATTTGCAAAAAAAAAGCCCAAACTCCCTTTTAATAAAATAATGCCATAAACCATAGGATAAATTTTAGTGCCATGATTTCCAACAAATGCATCGATAGGCAATAACATGTAGAAAAAATTAGTCTTCACAATAGTAATTGTTAGAAACACCATGAGAAAATTGTGAAAAACCTTTGTGAGACCCAAAACATGGTTAAAAAAACACAAGTGCTTGAAAATGATGCAAATATATTTGTTACAATATGCATACAAATAGAATAGTTATAAATCCTATCAATAGACAAATTTTACATCGACAAATTTTTTAGTTATTTTGAACTAATTTTCATTTGATAGATTTAAGTGCAATTGACATGCATGTTTGATAGATAAAAGATTAGTTCCATTATTACTGATGACTAACAAAGAAGTTGACATTGATGGATTATGGTGTTAAGTCTTTAACAGAGTAGCAGATATTAAGCCATAAAAACAATCAATGATAGGGAGCGAGAGGGATTAAACTGTTACAGGGACATATATAAAATAGAAAATGATAGTGTAAAAGATATATCAACTTACAAACGCCTCCTTTTTATCTTCCAATAAACACAAATCTTCTACTTTTAATATTTTTGTTCTTCGCTATTGTTGAATGTTTTTATGGCTTAATGTCTCTAAGAAAATCCCTAGACTCATACAAACACACAACTATATTTCCAATACGAACAATTCTCATGTTCATCTAATAGATTGAAGTGCAACTGCCATGCATGCGTGCAAAGAAACACTTACTTCCATTCTTTATCATGGCTAATAGAGAAGTCGACATTAATGAATTATGGTGTTAAGTCTTTAACTCAACCATAGAGACTAACCCATAAAAGCAGTCAAAGATAGTGAAGAATAGGTGTTAACCCATAAAATGCAGACAACAACAAACAATAGACAAAAACATTACCAGTTGAAGAAATGATTTTATATTGAGACATTTTTCTTTCATTTAGACCTAATTTTCTTTTTTATTTAATAAATTGAAATGCAGTTCGCATGCATGCATGTAGAGAAAAGATTAGTTCCATTCCTAATCAGTGAAATGGAGAGAAAAGATAGAAGATTATGAATCTAATTTTAAAGAAGAACTCGATGTCCCCAACAAAAAAAATTGCATGTTGATGAAATATTACAGATTTTACAGCGACAGATTTTGCATTTACCTAGATCTAATTTTCATTTCATAGATTGAACTGTAGTTCGCATGCATGCATGACAGACAATAGATTAGTTGCATTGTTAATCATGGTCAACAAAGAACTCAACATTTATGGATTATGGTGTGACATCTTTAAATGGACAACATACATCAACCCATAAAAGCATTCAATGATAAGGAACAACACAGATTAACCCATTAAAGGGAGATAAAAAAATATGAAATGATAGTGTAAAAGATATAGAACTTTCAAACTCAAGAGACACAGGTTTCACTCTCATAAAAAAATCCGAGAAAATGATTAGGCAACACAAAAAAGACAGTGTAAAAGATATAGGAAATTACAAATGTTTGCTTTTTTGACAAATTTCATTGTCATAAAACAATTTGTGGAAATGATTAGACAATGCAAATAATCCTTTGCTCAACAGTCTTAAAACTTGACACTAGAATCCATTAATGCTGACTGCACTTCAATCCACTGACAATAAATGAAAATTAGGGATTGGGGAATGCTAAATGTTCTTGTTAAAACACCACACATTGAGAGGAACACTTGGTGCTAGGACACGACTATATCAAAGAACATTACAAAGCCATGAAATATTTGCAATAGAAATAACATTACCAATTGATAAAATGATTTCATATGGAGACATTTTGTACTCACGTAGGCCTAATTTTCATTTTCATTTAATAGATTGAAGTGCACTTGGCATGCAAGCATGCAAAGAAAAGATTTCTTCCAATATTTATCATGGTCAACAGATAATATGGCATTAATGAATTATGGTGTTAAGTCTTTTAGTCAAGAAAAAAGACTAATCCATAGAAGCACTCAAAGATAGGAAGAGTAGACATTAATGCACAAAATGCACAGATCAACAAACAATAGACATTAACCCATAAAATGCAGAGATGTAAAAAACTATAAAATGACTCTATAAAAGATATATGAACTTACAAATGGCTCATTTTTCGCTTCCAATACGATAGACATAAACCCTCTGAACATGCACAAATATCACCCTCTTAATCTTTTTTTACATTTCTACAATGGTTTAATCTCTGTTGTTCCTTATCGATCAATGTTCTTATGGATTAATATTTTTTTTTGCAATTTCCTCATTGGATTTTGATATTTTGGTTATGGTTTTGTATTTTTCAATCCAAATTAATTATGTATTCATGAAATAGTGATAGACGTTGAAGGATGCCTATCTGTTCACGATATGTCTGATTTACCATGGATGTTTTGATGCATGTGCATCATGCATGTAATATGAGCAAATGAATAAACAACACAAATAATACTTTGCTTGACAGATTTAAAACTTCACACCATAAGCCACTAATGATGTCTGCACTTCAGTCTATTCACAATAAATGAAAATTTGCAAATTGTAATTGCAAATGTACTTGTTAAAATGCCACACGTCCCTAGAAATAGTGGGTGCAAAGACACAACTATATCAAAGAACATTATAAAGTCATAAAATATTTCCAATAGAAAAGTTCATTACAATAATTAAATAAATTTTAAAGTGACAAAACCACATCGAATATACCAACAGCCAATGAGAAAATTGCAAAACAAATCAATAATTTGCTTTTAATAAATTAATCCCCAAATCATTAGCATAGAGACATGTATATTTTAGCAGCACAATTTTTTACGCACACACTAATAAGCATTAGCACATGGAAAACATTATACAAAAGCATGAGGAAAAAACCAACAGCTAATGAGAACATTGCAAAAAAAGGCTAAAATTCACTATGAAGAAAATAATCCCACAAAATATAGCGAAAATCTCATTGCTACATAGAAAATTGTGACAGGCTTATGCATTACTAATGCGTTGTTGGTATACACATGTATTCACTGTAAATGTTTCTGTGGATAGGTGGCATTGTTCATAGTATTTCACATGCCTTGTCTAAAATTGGTGCTAAAGTTGAGCGTTGGAAATTAGAATGCATTGTTAGACAAATTTTCTGTTTATTATTAAGATCGATAGGTGCCTTGTCCTTCTCAGGTGGTAGTTGTTACTCAGATCATTTGTTGTGTATGTGAGTACATAGGAGATAAATTTTATAACATGCTATGGTCTAAATTTGTAAGTTCATTTTATTTTTTATTCTATTTTATATCGTCATTGCCTATTCTTCTTGCAAGAAAATTATTCTGGTTAAATATAGAAAATCTACTAGATTACAATTATATAGTCATGCATCAAGCCTCTTTTTCTATGCTATTCTTTGCAACTATAGCCTTTTTACACTTTTGAATTCTCCTGCTTTGTGCTTTATCCACTATTGTTATGTTCTACTTCTATATTATTATAGTGTCATTCAACAAACATATTTTGTACAGTTGGTAATTGCATATTTCAATGAATATTTCACTTATATTTGCAGCTATACATAAAAGGACTTGATCACTTGCTTCCAATCGTTTGTAATGGACCCTATTTCACTACAGGAATCAAATGCGATAAAGAAGAAGCCTTTGGCAAAATGGTGTTCACGGTCACAAAGTAGAGACTATAGAAATTGGCCAGCTTCACAAAATTGGAAACCTCTGTGGTTATCTAGGCATTGATGTTGGTCACTTCTACTCTATTCGAGTTATGAGTAATCCGTCACCAAAGTCTATATTAGAAAGCTACGGGCTTATGTTTTTAATCATATCAAGGAAAAATGTAATTTTGTAAATACAATTTTGTAATGCCCCATTGTGCTAACCCCAAAGGACAACTAAAACTAACAAATTACCACATAATTTTTTTGAAAGTAGAACATTACATTAGATGAAAATGAGCTTACATTACATATAAGGAAATCATACAATTACAATATCAACTACATCCTCTGGGGTACACGTGATGACATTACGAAACTTAAAATTATACCATGACGATAACGAACGAATACCAAGAATTACATTATGAAACCATGATATAGCATACATTTAAAATAATCATACATCCATTATAATCCATCAATAAGAAACATCCACATAGGAAAACCATAACATATATCATAATTTGAATTCAATGGAGCATATTTTCATAGATACAACACATCAAATGATGACTACCACAAATCAATAACCTCATAAGGCTACAAAGGTAAAATAATACATTACATTCATTTTAGGAGTACATTACACCATTTTAGGAGTACATTACATCATTTCAGGAGTACATTACATCATTTTAGGAGTACGTATGCACATTCATGCTTCCCGACACAAAGAGGGAAAGATACATCAAATATTAGAGTAATATATAACCCCAAATGGCGATAAATCTGAACCGTAGAAGCCTCGACTATCGGTAAATAACATGAAACTCCCTTCATGGGCTTCGCTAACACCTGACTAGGAACCTATCAAAGCATTCATTCTCACCATCGGACCAAGGCCCACTCCCATGCTAGGAGCATTTATTGAAAGATACAGCACCAAGATACTGAGCAGAATGGGACCTTAGCAAGACTAAAACTACAAAGAGCAAATCTAGAACATAAATAAATAATAACTTATAAAGATGAATACCCAGATGTACAAAGGCAACATGGGATACCATAGAAATATGTCGCATGGCCCTAACATGGGTTATCCTGGCTACCTCTCACTAGACGCTGGCCCCCATCTATGGTTATCCTAGCTGCCTCTCACTAGGCGCCAACCCCATAGGGTGACACATGCGGGACCACTAACCTTTCGTGAGGACAAGGTAGTGATCTTGCCGACCATGGCCTTCTTAGCTCATCCTTAGTCTTCAAAAGCACTAACGGCATGGGCAAGGCATCTTACTTGTCTTATTTAGTGTGTACCTACTCGAATCCCACTAGTTAATTTTATTAGGTTATCACTTATTTAAACAAACTCTTCCATCGGTTATCCAGGCTACCCCTTTGTGCGCCGACCCCCATGAAGAGCCACTCTCCCTAGTAGCATTGAAAACAAACCTCATGACATCAAGGGGTGTAACATATCACATGAAACACTAAAATCATGAGAACCAAGTACGTATGCGAGGCATGAATCTTCTCACCCAAAAATCATATCAAAAGTAAACACCATGGTACAAGGTAACACCCACAAGAGCTCAAAATCATAAATAAGATCAATAAATCACAAAGGTCCAACCATGGGAAAATCAATATAAATCAAGTTTCTCCATTGCCTCTAGAAGCCTAAAAAAACACCAACTATCCACAAACTCCCACTGAGGGTAGCTCAAACACTCTGGGTTACCAACCATCTCAAAAGTGACTGCAAGAAATTCACTGTAAGAAGTCTCCTCAATAAAAATTAACACAAAAGGAAGAATCACATCATGAATCCACAAAATGACCAAATAACTTCCATAATCACAAAACAACAAGTGAGGAATAAAAGAGGCAATATCATAACGAGACCTTCAAACTGAATCAAGATAACATAATCAAGTTAATACAACATCAACCACACATACCAACAGTAAACTAGCCAGTAGGGCATCCAAGGGAGACCTCAATTTTCTCCACACACGATACCCTAACAAGCCAACAATATGACTAATAAACAACTTCAATGAAATTAATAAACATCCACAAGCAACACGTCCAAGGATGACATTGTTTTCACATTTTCTAAAATTCCTTATTTAGCCACTAACCTCACATGATAATTCTCAAATGCCCAGGATATCAATTAACCTTACTTACATTTCAACTATCAAGGAAAATAAACACTTTAAAGTGTTAATTTTAGGACCATAATTGACTTAAGCAGAAATAAAACAAACCTAAACAGTAGAACACAACATATACCCTGGGAAAACCCTCCTTCTTGAGGGAGAAAAAACCTAGCAACAATATATCACTTATATATTGAATAAAATAGCAACAATATGCTTTACAATTTGGCCAAACACAAGGCCGATTTGATGCAATGATAACAACACCACTCTTGATGCAAATGTACAATCAAATGAAGAATATCAAACTCCTTGAAACAAATATCGATCTACTGTAAGAAGCGGACTTCTGCTGAAGGTATGCAAACTTTACTTGAAATTAATTAGATGCAAAATGGAAGTGGGAAGCCTTGTATTTATACACATCGAAGTGACTCTTCATGAAAGGTCAACCTTATTCAAAGTGAGACGTCTTTTACAAGAGGTGGTGATATTTTAATTTAAGTCAGCTTCCACAAATAAAATATAAATTATTATTTGAAGTGAGACAACTTTCTCTCAAGCGTCGGCCTCATTCACTTGTTTATTAATTATTTGAATTTTATACAAGAAATAATCTCCTGCTGCTACAACAACATCAACACTCCCTCTTAGCTAGGGATATATCTTTCTAGATATCCATGTCATGGAGTCTCTCAACATGACACCCACAATGGCTACACCCATTTGTGGAAAATATTTCATCACGAAGTCACTCAACGTGATATCGTCATGGAGTCACTCAACATGACGTCCACCATGGCTACTCCCATGTGTGGAAAGGAACATGTGCACAAGTGCCCATCACAGAGTCACTCAACGTGATGTCGTCATGGAGTTCTCAACATGACGTCCAAAATGGCTACTCCCATGTGTGGAAAAACACACGTACAAAGGATTCATCACAGAGTCTCTCAACATGACATCCACCATGGCTACTCCCATTGGGTGGAAAGAACCACATCTCCATCTTAGAGATGAACAAGGGCTTTCACCTCATATTTCTCTATCTCAGAGAAATATACATTATAGAAAATAACAAAGATCATTGATGCTGAGTCTCCCTCTCATCAAGGGATTCATTCTCCACAACTCCAAGCTTGTCTAGAAAATTTATAAACTTCACTCCGGAGAGAGGCTTGATGAGAATATCAGTCATCTAATCATCAGTGCAAACATACTTCAGTTGAATAGCTTTCCTTAGTACCATATCTCTGATGTAATGGTATTTGATCTCCGCATGTTTTGTCTTGCCATGAAACATTGGATTGACAAATAGCTTCACACAACTTTGATTGTCACAATGAATCAGAGTTGGCTCCAATGTTTGTCCAAAAAAACTTGCAAGGAGCTTTCAAAGCCACACTACTTCTCAAGTTGCTACACATGTTGCAATATACTTAGCCTCTGTAGTGCTTAATGCTACAAAAGTATTCTTCCTTCTACACCAAGAAATCATGGCAAACCCCAAACTAAAACAACATCTAGAGGTTCTCTTTTTGTCAGCTACACTCCCAACCCAATCAAAATCAAAATAGCTTGTAACTTTAGATTTTCACTGGAAGTATATCTCAAGCCATATCCTACTGTGCCACGCAAGTATCTCAAGATATGCTTTGTTGCAAATAGATGAATTTTCCTTGGTTCACACATGAACTGACTGAGGGAACTCACTGCATAGCAAATATTTGGTCTAGTATTGACTAGATACATCAATGATCCAATCAATTGCTTGTACATGGTGGGATCTACCAGATCTGAACTAGCTGCAGAATCACTCAACTTCTTCAAATTTGTTTCCATCGGTGTAGCCATGGACTTGCAATCCATTATCCCAAATCTCTTTAAGATGTCTATGGTTTATTTTCCTTGACTTAGAATAATCTCATTGGGTCTTTTCCACACTTCCAATCCTAGAAAGTAATGCATAAGACCTAGATCCTTCATCTCAAACTCAAAAGCTAATTCCTTCTTGCATTTGACAATGAGATATTCTGCTCGAGTAAGAAATAAATCATCAACATAAATAACCAAGATTAAAGCCTCACCATCAACTACCTTGAAGTAAAGATTTGAATTTGCATCATTCTTGGAGAATCCCAAGCTCATCAAGTATCGATCAATCCTCTCATACCAAGAACGAGGTGCCTGCTTAAGGCCGTACAATGCCTTCTTCAATCTGCATACATGGGACTCTTTCCCATGAATCACAAACCCATCTGATTTCTCAATGTAAACTTCTTCAATCACACCATTAAGAAAAGAAGTCTTTACATCCATTTGATGTAGCTTCCATTCTTTAGTTGATGCAATAGCAATGATAGTATTGATAGATGTATATCGATCAACATGAGAAAATGTCTCCTCATAATCTATTCCCTCTTTCTGAGAGAGTTCTCTAGCCAAAAATCTTGCTTTGTACTTCTCAATGCTCCCATTAGTTGCATGCTTGATCTTGAATAGCCATTTAGAAGACACAACTTATTTCCCTTTAGGTCTTGGTACAACATGCCAAACATCATTCTTGATAATAGACTAATATTCTTCTGTCATAACATCTCTCCATACCTGCTGATTTGATGCTTCCTCAACATTGGAAGGCTCAAAATCAATGATGTGACTCATTAATGCCACATAGACTAGAAAATTTTGTGGTCTCTTGCTTTCTTTAAATGTGCCTTGAGGGGTTGCATACTTCTCTGCCTCTTGCATAGTTTGTCTAGCCGATAGAGGTCTCTTTTGACCTATAGCAATGTCTCTTAGACCATCAGTAGGTGCTATGGGATCAACGAGATCACTAGCCTCTTTTGTTTCAACAAACTCCCTTTGAATCTTAGGTGTATGATTAGGAGAAATGTCCATATCTTGAGGTGACTCTTGTTCTTCATTGTCTATCTCCACGTAAGACCTTTTAGATCTTTTGAATGCAACCTCTTCTTTGAAAGAGACATCCCTGTTGATCTCAATTTGTTTTTGTCCTGGAATGTAGATTATGTAGGCCTTTGAAGATTCACTGTAACCCACAAATACTTCTTTCTTGCCTGATGGTTCTAACTTAGATATTTTATCTTTAGGCACATGAATATAAATAGGACAACCAAATATTCTTAAATGACTAACCTCAGGTTTCACACCTTTGAAGGCTTCTTCAGGTGTCATATTTTCCAATATTCGATGAGGGCTTTGATTCTGAACATACAATGCAGTTCTGGAAGCTTCAACCCAAAGAAAGGTTTGTAAGTCTTGATCATGAATTATAGCTTTGGCTGCCTCAACTATGGATCTATTCTTTCTTTCTGCAACTCCATTTTGCTAAGGATTGTAAGGGACACAAAACTCCCTCTTAATCCCTATCTCAATGCAAAAATTACGGAAACCTCCAGAAGTGTATTCTCCTCCATTATTAGATCTCAGAGTTTTGATCCTCTTTTCGGACAAATTTTCAACTTGAGCCTTAAATTCTTTGAATCTATCAAGTACTTCTTCAAACTCCTTAGACTTCAAAAAGTAAATCCAAGTCTTTCTAGAATAGTCATCAATGAAAATCACATAATACCAATACCCACTCAAAGATACCATAGATATTGGACGACACAAATCAGAATGAACAAGATCTAGAATACTTTTTGATCTACTTTCACTACTATGAAAAGGACCCTTAGTATTCTTATCCATTGCACAACCTTTGCAAATTCCATCATGCTCCTAACTGAGCTTCGGTAGACCTATAACCATCTTCTCCATGGAAGAAAGAGCTCTAAAATGTAGGTGAGAAAGTCTCCTATGCCATATCTCACTTGAACTGGTAGAATCATGCAACAAATCTTGAACTGGATGAATAGAAAGTCTGTATAGACTCTCTTGATGGACACCAATCACATGAGCTATTTTGATGCTAGAGTTCTTCGGCCAAGCAAGAAATTTTCCTTCAGAAAATGCAACTTGATAACCTTTGTCCTCCAAGGCTGAAATTGAAATAATATTTCTCTTGATTCTTGGAACAAATAAGAAATCACTCAAATGAAGAGGGATGCCAGAATCTAGATGAAGAGATGTGGCTCCAACAACTTTCATTGAGTAGTAAGCATCATCTTTGATTATCACTTGTATGTTGGTTTCTCTTTCTACCAAGTCTGAGAGATGCTCCCGATATCCTATAATGTTTCGTGAAGCACCACTATCAATCAACCAAGTGCTATTGTCGGTTGGAACATTGCTTGATAGAGCGGAGATGAATAGAAATCCTTCTGAGTTGTCTCTAGATTCCTTTTGAGGCGAGAAATCATCAACATCCACAGTAGAAGCATGTTGCTTTGGTCTTGTTATACAATCTTGAGCATAGTGACCATACTTGTCACATATGAAACAATGAATATGAGAGAGATCCTTCTTCTTTGGCTCAGGAGCAGAATCTGATTTTCTGTCTCTATTCCTCTTGAAATTACCTTTTCTCCCTCCTCTTCCTTTTTTTCTAGAAGTTTGAGTGGCAAGAACATGATTGTCTTCATTGTGAGAGTTTCGTCCATTCCCTCTTGCTACCAACCTAGATTCCTCTTGAATGCAATCTGCTCTGAGACGGTCAAACTTGGGAAATTTAGATCTTCCACTGATGCCTTGGATAAAGGGCTCCCAAGATTGAGGAAGACCATTCAGTGCCAACATGACTAAATCTCTATCTTCAACTATATCTTCAATGGCATATAGCTGATTTTTCAATTTAGTGATCTTCATGAAGAAGGAGATGACTGAATCTCATTTCACCATCTTTATATGATGGAGTTGTTGCCTCAAGGCAAGAGCTTTGTTGGTGTTGTTGATCTCATACAATCCTTGCAAAGTTTTGAACATATCTTTGGCTATCTTCAACTTGGAGATAATTGGCACAAGATGATCCTTTACGAAATCTATCAAGATCTTCTTAGCCTTCGTGCCATTCTTCTTCCATTGAGTTTTCTTAGCCTCATTGGATGGCTTGGGCACATCACTCTCCACAAAATCGAGAAGATCATTCTCTTCCAATGCAATAAGAACTCTGAATTTCCAAGAGGTGAAGTTTGATGCACCATCAAGCCTATCTTCAACCTTGAGTCCGTTCACCATCTTTGAAGCTTGGATAGACTCCCTTAGATGAGAAGAAGAGAATAAGATATTGTTATTTAAACAAATCTGATCTTGATCTTGCTTAAACCCGCTTTGATACCATGTTAATTTTAGGACCATAATTGAATTAAGCAGAAATAAAACAAAGCTAAACAATAGAACACAACATATACCCTCAGAAAACCCTCCTTCTTGAGGGAGAAAAAAACCTAGCAACAATATATCACTTATATATTGAAGAAAATAGCAGCAATATGCTTTACAATTTGGCCAAACACAAGGCCAATCTAATGCAATGATAATAGCACCACTCTTGATGCAAATGTACAATCAAATGAAGAATATCCAACTCCTTGAAACATATATTGATCTGCTGTAAGAAGCGGACTTCTGTTGAAGGTATGCAAACTTTACTTGAAATTAATTAGATGAAAAATGGAAGTGGGAAGCCTTGTATTTACACATCGAAGTGACTCTTCATGAAAGGTCGGTCTTATTCAAAGTGAGATATCTTTTACAAGAGGTGGCGATCTTTTAATTTAAGTCGGCTTCCACAAATAAAAGATAAATTATTATTTGAAGTGAGACAACGTTCTCTCAAGCGTCAGCCTCATTCACTTGTTTATTAATTATTTGAATTTTATAGGAGAAAGAATCTCCCGCCGCTACAACAACATCAACATAAAAGATTATCAACTTTATTCATACTGCCTAATTTTTCCATCATTATCTAAGTACAGTAAATCCCTTCTCATCAACATACATATTTTCCAAACTCAAAGGCATTACTTAAAGAAATCATGCATATGAACAAGGCATCCTTAACATGCAACAACACTCCATATTTCATTTATTCTAAGTTAACCATTTCACAAATAAATGATACAATTTAAAGATATATACTAATCAATCATAGACTCTAATCATACATTACACATATGTAATTAAATATACCTTTCGATATAATATAGCGAAGTAGATTACGACACCCTTCCAAAACACACATGCTCATCTATATTTATATAAATATACCTCATTAAGAATTTATAAAAACCATAATAGAACTAAGATTTCTAGAGATAATTCTTTAAAAGTTAACTCCAATAGGGCATAATCAAGAACTATAATAAGATAACCAACTTTCTTTCTCTATTATAATAAAATTAAAACTTAACTTCCTTAACTATATGCACAACTAAATAATGACTAAAATCTTGTTTCAAATGATTTTCACTTATTGAATTTACAAGAAATCCTTCTTTTACTCTATCCCATTTATCTATAAAATTAAGTATTCATTTTAATATTTTACCCATAATGCTTTACATGTGACAATTATTGATTAAGACATGGTAGCTCATACAATAAATAAGCCAATGACTATTTGTGGATAAAGATTTACTCACTATATAAATAATAATAATAACCCCAATTTAACATAAATATGTGCATGCATGATGCCAACAAAACAATCCAACACATTCTATAGTGGATTATAGCTTAAAGGAAATAATACTCAATGGATACTCTTGTCACACACATTACTTTGTGATAATAAAAGAAAACAAAATAAAATAAATAATTAGATCATATAAACCAAATCATAACATTACATCTGTATATTGCAGCCAAAAAATGCAGAATTGAAACAATCATAACTTTTAAATCTCTTAACCAAAACTAAAACTTCAATATGTTCTGGAAAAGGAAAATAACAAGGAATAAAACCCAGAAATCGTTTGATAAGATTCTTAAACACATGCGAACAAATTTTTCTGCAACCTAGCCCACTATATTACCCAAAACGGTAGCCTTAATAAAATAAACTTATTTTCAATATACACAATTTTATTACTCATAGACCAATTAAACTATACTAAAAAATACTTAATAGTAAGATATGAAGCATAGGATAAACACTCATACTTGCGCAAATATTTTCTCAAGACATAAAAATAACAAAATCTAAAATATCTAATTACCCATGTTATGCACAAATTTCTCTTAATACAATTCAAGAAGTGCAGGTAATTACTCCTCTATATATTTATATATATTTAAAGGTCTCTACTGTTAGAGCAAAATTAAATATAATTGAAATATGGCAGTTGCAGTTAAAATCAAACATATGCTGCCCTAGAAAACCAGTAAAAACAAAAGCCAAAAATTATGATTATATATGTTAACCTTTATTTGGCAGTATAAATACAATTCCACGAAAGAATTAACAACATATATATAAGAACGCATGAAGACTTACCAAAGCACAATATACAGAGTAATTTTCTTTTTGTTCCCATTCCGTATGTCCTTTTTCACCAAATTCCCCAAAATAAATTAAAGAAAAACTCTATATTTTTTTTCGGTAAACTCACTGGACAGATGGCAAATTTACAAAAATCATTTCCCCCACCTGTCAATTCACCTTTCACCTGTTTTACCACCTGTAGGTTAATCTTTACATTTTAGTTAATTAAGAAACCTAACTTCCACTATTAAATTTAATAAATCATACTATTATCGCCGAAGAGGTGTGGATAGGTAATTATGGAAAAAATTGCTCTATTTTTTTGAGAGTTTTTTCTGAATGTGAAAGAATGTAATTTTGTAAAAGTAATTTTTTTGTGACAAAAGCATAAAATACACTCGGCCATTAAGTTGAAATATTTATTGTGCATGCATAATCTCGTTGAGAAAAAAAAATAGAGAAGCTTTGTTTTTCAAAGTTTAGATCTACAATCTTCTATCTTATTTTATTTAGCTTATATTAAATTTTTAAAATTTTCTTAATTGGTATTGAATTTTATCTACAATCAGGTGTATGTACCAGATTTATTTTGAATTTAAAATCTGAGTAGTGACTATATATAGCAATCATGCACTCAATATTGTTTACCTTGGGAAGACGAAATACCATACATAGTACATGACATGTATATAAGAATTAATAAGAGAAAGACATTCATTTCAATGTAATTTGTATTTATTAAAAAACATATTACAATATACTCCATTAAATAATCCGATCATCTTATCTTATTAGATCCATGAGCCTTGCAAAGCAGTGTTTAAATATATGGATTTAAATAGTATGATGTTTTGATGAATGGTCGTACCCTATTCGAAAGCTCCTATTTTAGCACATGTAGGGAGGATAGTGGGGAAGGTTGTGGAATTTGGCCTTAAACTTGCCAATTGCATTTGGTTGAAAGTTTCTAAAGCCATTTTAGCAAATCCATTTTGTACATATCCTACAATCATTGTAGTCCATGAGATGACATTTTTTACAAGTATTTTGTCAAATAGTTCACGTGCCTTGTTAATGGTTTCACTTTATGCATGCACATCTATTAGTGCAGTTGCGAGTATAATATCATGGGTGTCCATGCCCTATTCCAAAGCTCGCATTTTAGCATGAGCAAGGAGGATGCTAGCAAAAGTTGCAAAATTTGGATTTAAACCTGATAATTGCATTTGCTTGGAAATTTGTAAAGCCTTTTCAACAAATCCATTTTGTGCATGTCCTACAATCATTGAAGTGTAGTAGATTTAATTTGTTTGAGGCATCTTGTCAAACAATTAGGGAGAATGTTGGCAAAAGTTGTCCAGTTAAGAAAGAGATTCAATTTAAAGTTTTAAATGTGTTGTGTAGTTTGATAGTCATATATCCAAACCCTTTTTCTCACACATAAATGGTTTGTCACTTTAATTGGTTGGTCAAATTGGGTAAGCCTAATTAGTGTGCATGTTGAGAAACTGGTCAAGAAAATTACACAAAAATAGACTTGAAAAATGCAAAGCTAAAACTATTGAATGAGACCATATGCAACAAGTGCAACCAATTAGATATAGAGGTTGAAGTCCAAAATTATGTAATAAAGGATTGGAATAGGTTATTGTCCAAATTCAATGTAAAAATAGCAAATCAATTAGATAATATTTTTTTCATCATTAGATGAATGCGAGATGTATTCAAAAGGATGTTGAATAACTAGACAAACTTCATGGCTTTGAATGGGTAGGATGTTGATGTGTAGGATGGTTAAAATCCATGGAGTTTGTATTTCTTATATTTTTGTTATGTTTATTTTTTGATATTCTAATGATAAAACACATGATTGTGTTTGGAGTTTTTTTCCTGATTATAATAGTCTAAATTGGTGTCATGCATATATCTAGCACCTAGCAACAAATAGTGTGTGCATGATTTTACATAACATGCATAAGTATAATTAGAAGATTAAGCATGTGTATCTTGTATATAGGGAAGAATGTGTTTTAGGGTTCATGCGAAGTCACAATTGACATTAAAGAAATTACACTTTATTTTAACTATGCATGCATCTATAATTAGTCTAGTTGGTGCTAGGGGGCAAATGCCTATATATACCACTGACACTATAATGCTAAGTATGTAGAAAGAGATGTATGCAAATAATTATAAGTAAATATGCAAAGTTATTGATATTAAAATAGTCTACAAGTTAGTATTTTTAAGTGTTATTTGTGTGCATGTATGTTTATTTATTAAGCTTAGATATGTATCTAGTATTTAGTGGAGAAAGCACAAGGGTAGGAGACTTAGTGTGCTTTCGGTGATACATAGGAATATGTCATTTCTTTATTAGCGTAAGTGTTTGGTCATTAGTCTTTAGCATGCAACCAATATATGACTAATAGTTGGTATAAATTCATTCAACATAGATAAAAGTAATGATTTGTCTTATTAATATAGCTTCATTTTCATGCATAGTCTTGTCATGTTTTCTATACTCCAATTTGTAGCATTCTTTTATTTCAAAATAAAATAATGCTTATGTTTCTTCTCATGAGCTTTTTTAGGAAATAAGCACATTTTAAAACGAAGAAGTAAAAATAATTGGGGGGAAATGCTTTCATGTATACATATCATTTTTATCGGTATCCTTTACATGTTATATACATTCCATTTTTGTATTTTATTTTACTTTGGCATACTATTTTACCTAGTTGCACAACTTGCTAAAGTGGGGATGACTATTAGTTTAATTTTTTCCTACTTCGTAATATTTTCTTCATATTTTTCTACTCATTCTAGTTACCACCCCCTTAGTTATCCTAGGATCATTTCCCTTGTTTTTTAGCCCTATCCTAAGATCTAGACAATTTCTAATGATCCCTAAGCCTATTTTCACACCTACAATCTATTCTAAACAATTTTAGAGATAAATATCAATATTTCAAGACAATATACTCAAGCATTACAGAAGATAAAATGCATGTAAACACAAGAGTCCAAATTAGTTTCAATTGATATCAACTGTTGAGTTCCAAAATCCCTAATATTTGTTGCCCTAATTCCCTCTCAAAAATTCATTTTGAATCCTAGCATAAAAAACCTAAATTCATTTGTTAATATGATAACGATTGTAAGTATCTCTTGATACTAAGTTTTTTTCTTTTATCTTCTTCCACAACAATCTGATAATATTAGATCACATATCCAAAATATGTTTTATAGCTTTCACTCCCATTATCATTCTTCTATTCATCCTTAGAAATCCCTCATTTTCCTTTCCTTCTTTAACACCCTTTGTCTTTCATCTTCCCTAAATTAGTCCAAGATTTTTCAATTCCCTTTGATATCTACATATACACCACATTGGATAGTTCAATCCACATATAGTTTTTGTTTTACCAAGTAATTTGCACACATCACATCACTTAGTGCACCTTATGTTTGCACACAACATATTTCTATCTACATGGCTAAGCTGACGTTGGAAGAAACTGACGAGGGAAGTGACTGAGGTAGTTTCCCATACAATCACAACCTTTCTTTTTCTCCCCTTCCCCTGTTCTAGTGGCGCGCTTCACTCGCAAAGCTTCTTCAGACAACACAGCCTGAGGTTTCTCAAGAGCTGCATAAAAATCAATTCATTAACTGGGAACAGCGTGCCTCCGATTTCTCTATTGCATAAATAAAAGATATGAATTGGGGTTGTGACAAAAATAATGCAAAAGAGCTCGTAAAGGCTGGAATTAAATTCAAATCTGGGTCTGGTAAAATCAGATTTGACAAGCATACTGACACTCCTTTTCTTCCCAGGATTGTAATATCAAATACCTACACAGAAGTAATGATGAGGAATTTTCTTGCGCTAGAGTTCAACGATGCCACTTGGCCCAAACTTCCAAATGCCAGAAGGAAAAAAAGGGCAGATTTTGCAGGAAAAAATTACGAAAACCTACTAAACCAAAACCCAATCTCCATACAGCAGGTGCAGGAGTCTTTAAAGTTGGTTCGTCCTAGAGAAAATGCGAGCAGAGACGGAAAATACCCCTGAACGAAAAATGCGAAGTTAATACGTCCGAGAAAAACACGAGTAGAGAAAAAGAGCTGAAAAAATCGGCGGAAAAGATCTTGCAATCAAGGCATTTCATGAGAATACATTTCTTTGAGGCATTCTGTCAAACAGTTCGCGTGCTTCTTCCACATTTTGCATACATGTCAAAGAGGGCAGTTACAACTGCAACATCTGAGAAAATTCCTCTATCCTAATCCCGTTATCGGTGTGCATAGCCTATTCCAAAGCTCCCATTTCGGCATAACCAGGGAGGATGCTCGCAAAGGTTGAGGAGTCTAGCTTTACATCTGCCAATTGTGTTGTATCTTGTTAAAGACGATTAAAAAAGGCAACGAAACTTTCGAAAAACATGGCAAAAAAAAATCAACAGTTGTAATATTTAATCGTAGATTACGCTCATTACATGTCACAGGCAATAGATACGCTAAATTCAGTTATGCCTGACCAAATCTTGAATAATGCAAGCCACGGGTGTGAGAGGTAGCGAGGGAGGCGGTGGTATGGCGAAAACAATTCAATGGATCAGATTTACTCAACCGTCTTGCATTGCTTGTATTAATTTTTTGACCATTGATTTCACTAATTAGCTTGGCTATTCTCAAATAGGACACGCCTTTGACGACTAAGCATCGTATTGATTTAAGCTAGATCGCACATAGAAATGTTTATTTTCCTTTAAAATAGTTTACGCTCACAATCAACTATAATCTGGAACTGATTTTAAACCAATCTAAATAATCTTAATTGTTAGAATCATAAACAAACAAATTTGTCTTTAGATTCTCCTCAACATATCTAAAAAGGCAGAGCTATTTCCAACCACATGTTGCACATATTCATTGCTCACCATCGACAAAACGTCCCTCGTTTTGAAGAATCAATTATCATTGTTTAACCTTTTTTAGGTGCCATTTGTATTCCAATTATCATTTTTATTTTATACCCTGTTTTTACCAAGACGGTCTTTATTAGTAGTTATTACATTACTGATAGGTTTTCTCATAATTTTTTATAAAATAAATTCCAAAATCTACCCTAAACTAAGACATTCAAACTGAACCTGCAGTATTTATTTAAGAACCAGACGTCCATTGAAAGGATCTTCTCAAAAAGTTAAAAAAACTGATAGATGGCACGAACAAGTTGGACTAAAGGGGGCTTGTATCATATAAAACAGCATACAAATGAATGACCCTTTATTTGGTCAGGAAAGCTCGCAAGACAAATGTTATACTCATCTCAAATACGCTGCCACAAGAAATGCATTGATTCACATAGTAATAATTGTATTGTCCTCAAAATCAAGAGGCCTTGCAATGTTTTCATAGCTCCATGGGATGATTTTTTATCTCAATAGAACCAAAAATGCCAATTGGGAAGTTCAGAGGGTGAAAAGCTTTAAGTGGTGGATTTTCTATATATCATCCTTCCTCCTTCATACTAACAAATGCTTACTGATGCATTTTTAAGTCATGGAGATGTGACTATTTGTAGAAAGTAGCCATCAAAGTGATTTACTCCAACATAGTAAAAACCGCCACAAATGTATATATCTAAACATGTCCAAACAAGCTTCAAGATATAAACCTATAACAGGCTATTAAAGAAATAATATTCATGAACCGCCCAAGTTGAATCCTGAATCCTCTAATGTAATCAAGTCAACACAAGTCATGCTCGAAATCATGCCTTCACATAATCACTGTTTGTGGAATCCCATATCACAGTTCCATCACACAAACATATTTTCTTGTAGTTTTCACCCACACCTGCACTCCGGGCTATCACAGCTGCTGCTATTCCAATCTTTGATTTGTCCTCCCCTTCATACAACACCACTGCTCGACCAATCAAATCTCCAACTTTAAGCATATTCTTGACCCCAGCAAAATTTGCTTCCCCGTTTTCTCCAACAAGCAGCGTACCCAAGTCACCTAGAGCCTGCATTAAAACAGAGAGGGGATATTAAGGTTAGTAAATCAATCAATTATAACCCAAATAAATGAAGATAAATGATTAACATCATATGCAAAAACGATGGTCCTGTGAAAATTTTTAAAGTCTCAATTGAAAAATTAATTGCACATGCTTAAGCGGCACAGTTCACTCACATTTGAGATGCAAACTTTTTGACCAATTAGAATGCCATACAAGAAACTCTCTCATTAGAAATTTATATTACTGAGAAAATATTAAGTCTATTTGATAACGACAAAGAATTTCTATTGATCTTCCCTCTTCAATCATAGATCATTAAATGCATGTTTCAAGTATATTCAGCGCTGAAGCAATTCTACTCAGTTAAAAATCGGCATTCACACACCCATGAATTTGATACCTGCTGAGAAAATGCTCGACATATAGTAGCAAGAAAGGACATACACAGGCATGAGAGAGAGAGAGAGAGAGAGAGAGAGTATTTACAAGGAAATCCAAGCAGTCTAGACGATAAGGCAGTAACATATTCACATGCATAAGCATATAGAGAAAAGGCCAAAAAAGAAACGAATAAAGGGAGATAAGAGCTCAGTAAACTGTAAACTGATTTCCATAATTTCTTGTATGACTGCAACCCAAATTTGTGCTTAAACTCCTGCTTAGAAATTATATTGTATTGCAAGAAAAAGCTCCTCTATGGTAGTCTTCATATTATCTTAGACACGATCTGACATACTTGAGATTCTTGACTGAGCAGCAAGAAAAAGCTCCTCTATGGTAGTCTTCATATTATCTTAGACAGAATCTAACATACTTGAGATTCTTGACTGAACAGCAAGAAAAAGCTCCTCTATGGTAGTCTTCATATTATCTGAACAGCAAGAAGAAGCTCCTCTATTGTGGCCTTCATATTATTAAATTTTTACTCAATATGTAATACATGGCTCAGTTTTCCTAGAAAAAAAGGGCATTGACTGGATAAAATGGCATTTAAGAGGTTTAAAGTGTACGATTCAAAAGACAATTTAAAAGATCACAATCACATCCTGGATGAGAGTACAGCATTTTCAAGTTGGTATTCTTTATTAATTATAGAGGACTAGAAATTCTATATGAAATTGTGAACGATAGGAGTTTTAAATGTGATAGTCCCAAGAAGTATATGCTGTGAATCTGAGCCTTTATTTTCCATGTTCAGGCATCTCTAAGAAAGTGCAGATAAGATGAATGTGGTTGTAGCTGCTTACAGAGTTTTCCAATTGTTTTCTGCAAGTATTTTTCTTGTATAATAGCTGACCAAATAGAGTGGGGCAAATGTAGGAGATTTGAAGCAGCTTTTCCGGCTAGTGTCTCATTGAAAGAAATAAGATTCTGAATGTCCCATCTTCAAATTTTAGGTGACAAATGACTGTCCAAGCAATCAAACGAATATAAAGGTTTTTTGTGTACCTTGCCAAAGAAGAGTCCTTCGAATCTTTCACATCTTTGTGATATATCAAGAGTGTTAGTGTTTTAATTCACACCTTTTAGTGTGACACAATGGAACAAATATGCGATAAAACTGCTCTTCAAATTAGAAGGGGAAGCTCTCTATAAAGTAAAAACTAACCTAACACTGAAAATATGTATTTGCAATTTACAACTTTTACAATAATTTTTGAGGTGGTTCAAATTTATGCTGCATAAAATGTAAATGGATATCCTTTTTGGTTTTTCCTAGGATAAAATGCTAAGATGCTATTCCAACAGAAACAAATTGTGCTCTAGGTGTCTTTGAGATGGATGTTGTTCATACATATGATGGCAATTCAGAAATTTCAATATGTGGTGAACAACGGGGTTTGTATAAGACTAACTTGACATTGCAAGGTATGGAGGATCACTTGGTGGTTAAGGAGATCATAGCTGTACATACACTTTCTAAATCAACCCTTGAAGAAAAGCATGATGTAGAAGATTCTACTCACTACTTTGATGGTGACCCTTTGATGGAGCATGATAATGACCTAGTTTCCACACATGGATGTAATGAAAAAGAGGCCGTGAAGGAAGTTGATTTGGAGGTGCACATTTATGAAGGCCAAACAGAAATTTTGCATGGAGTTGATGGGTCTCATAAGTCACATCACTTGGAAGGACAATTAAAGGTAAACGAAGGTAAGATTGTGGCAGCCCTGGCTCATTTTGATCATGTTCATAAGATGATGGCAGGTTTGTGTTGTAAGGCTCTAGGGAATCATGCAGATTTTGAAGGCATATCTCTTGATGTCTTGCACGAACTCAAGGAGGCTTTGGTGGTAGTGAAGTCAAACTACCTACACTTACTTGTGGATAGAGATCATCACCTCACACTTGGGTGAGATATACTCAGATGCTTTGCAAACAAAAGAAGATGAGGTGGACAAGCTCACCCTTGAGCTTGAGGATGCAGTGGATTCTTTGAGAAGCACTCAAAGGGCTCTTCCAGAATTAGAAGATCATGAGGATAAGCTTTGTTGGAAGATGACAAAGACTGGAGACATGGAAGGACGTAGAGGATTCCATGATGAAACCATTTGTACACATGAAGATTTAGCTTGCAACCATGGGACAAAAATTATGGCACATGACACGCTTGATTTTCCATTGAAGACATCTCTTGGACCAGCACTAGACGATGGGCAATTAGCAAAGGATGAAGACTTGTTTGAGTCCCTTGAAGGCACTGCAAAGAGGTATAACATAAGTTCTGATTTTTTGTTTTATGACAGCAGTCATATTTCTGTGCATAACCATGAGATTGCAGCTATGTCACATGAGGGGAATGGTGTTGAGGGATCCCCCAATGTTGGCACTCTAGATGTGAGTTGCAAAAATGAGGAATGTATGGTGGGTCCAAGCCACAAAAGTTCTGGTTTTGCATATCATAGTAGGGAAGATGTGAAGACAAGGGTGGTTGCAAAGAGCTAGGAGAGCAAAGTTGTTGGCTGCCCAAACTAAACAGCACTTGCAAGAGATCAAGGAACGTTGTAAGTTGTAACCATCTAGATCATGCAAGGCAACAAAGGGAATCATATCTTAGATCACTATTTCTTCCAAGGGAAGAATGTGTTAAATTTGAGCATG
>VDFB02261867.1:0-63422 GCA_007258455.2 Sequoia sempervirens | reverse complement strand
ATTTTTCACATATATTCAATATATAAACTCTTAATATATTTTTAAATCTGAAACTTCATCTTTATTTTACCAGGAATAAAAGAAAGAAAACAGTATTTGAAATCATGCATGCTGCACTTTCAAATCCTCTAAGCTCAGCTTCAAGCTCCTGTCGACCTACAATATTCCATGCCTTGCTCACAGCTACAAATAGTAATGCACTTTTTTCACAATAATAAAGAAGAGATGCCTCTCTATATCGTATGCTCTGTCAATATAGAAATTCTCCTCTCCAAAGCCATCAACTACTCCACGTCTTCTCTTCACAAATACCAACTCCTTTTCACAACCAAGCGACTTCCCTTCCCATCACAAGCTCTGCTCTCCTTTTCACAAATGAAAACTCTCCTCAATGCATACGCGTCTACTCTTCTGAACAATTGTTATGTATATCCAAAACAAATAAAATACTCTTCTTAATAACATACGACCCCTTACCTCTTACCTCCTCTATTGTGCCATCAAGAAGCATTAAACTCTCTCATCATGCCAAAGTATATAGCCATCGATGGTGGCATTAAGCCTCCTCGTGAGGAATAGAGTTAATTTGGTTAGCTTTTATTCCATCTATCATTAACTTGCACATAAGCCCAGATAACTGCCTTTAATATTGATAATATTATATATGTGTGCATATATATATAATCAAATAAATTTTTACAATAATAGGTAAATCGTAAAGACAATTAGACACAATATCTCTTTGACTATTACAAAAGACTAAATCAAAGATCGAAGATGATTACAACCTAACCATATGACCGAACCACACAAATATTCACTCAACATCAATGCAGGGTTGAACTTGACAATTTACTCGGGCTTTGACGCAAAACCTACATGGGTGTATGATCGACTCAAAATGGCATTTACCCATTTGTTTACCAATGTCTATACTCCTCTCTGGTGATACTCTCTCTCTCTTTCTCGGATGGCAAAACCTGCTCCTCCATTCAACTTAGAAGGTCATCAAAATGGTTAATTCGTTGATAACCATGATATCATAATCATTACTATTGTTTGATCCTTCAACAAAACATTTCTATTGCATTTTAATTTTAATCAACTCTCACCTATTCTCCCTAAAACAAATATATCCCTCCACATTCATCCTAGAACATTTAGAACATTTAGATAGCTAAAATATTTTTTGAATTTTTTACACGTCTCTAAAGATTGATTTAGGAAAATGCCTCCTAACAACATAACAACCACCTTCTAAAAATAGTTTTAACGTTGTTAGTCTTCATATTAATGAAAAAGGCATAGCAAATAAAAGTTAATCAATAGAAGAACTTGACCCTCCATAGTGCAGACAAAATTTTCTGATTCCAAGATAGAACATATACATAGATTTCAATGCGAATATCAACCTTTGTTTATTTTTCAACTATAAAACCAATTAAGTTATTATTTGCATTTATTTTAATTAATTTAACATTTAGATTTAAAATACACGTGCACACATCATCTTATTGAATCTGAGTAAATCTTTAGTACTAGCAATCGTGACCTTGGTGTGCAATGGGTATGCCGTAAAGAGGTGGATAGGTAATTATGGAAAAAATTGCTCTATTTTTTTTAGAGTTTTTTCTGAATGTGAAAGAATGTAATTTTGTAAAAATAATTTTTTTTGTGACAAAAGCATAAAATACACTCGGCCATTAAGTTGAAATATTTATTGTGCATGCATAATCTCGTTGAGAAAAAAAAATAGAGAAGCTTTGTTTTTCAAAGTTTAGATCTACAATCTTCTATCTTATTTTATTTAGCTTATATTAAACTTTTAAAATTTTCTTAATTGATATTGAATTTTATCTACAATCAGGTGTATGTACCAGATTTATTTTGAATTTAAAATCTGAGTAGTGACTATATATAGCAATCATGCACTCAATATTGTTTACCTTGGGAAGACGAAATACCTTGTACAAACCATACATAGTACATGACATGTATATAAGAATTAATAAGAGAAAGACATTCATTTCAATGTAATTTGTATTTATTAAAAAACATATTACAATATACTCCATTAAATAATCCGATCATCTTATCTTATTAGATCCATGAGCCTTGCAAAGCAGTGTTTAAATATATGGATTTAAATAGTATGATGTTTTGATGAATGGTCGTACCCTATTCGAAAGCTCCTATTTTAGCACATGTAGGGAGGATAGTGGGGAAGGTTGTGGAATTTGGCCTTAAACTTGCCAATTGCATTTGGTTGAAAGTTTCTAAAGCCATTTTAGCAAATCCATTTTGTACATATCCTACAATCATTGTAGTCCATGAGATGACATTTTTTACAAGTATTTTGTCAAATAGTTCACGTGCCTTGTTAATGGTTTCACTTTATGCATGCACATCTATTAGTGCAGTTGCGAGTATAATATCATGGGTGTCCATGCCCTATTCCAAAGCTCGCATTTTAGCATGAGCAAGGAGGATGCTAGCAAAAGTTGCAAAATTTGGATTTAAACCTGATAATTGCATTTGCTTGGAAATTTGTAAAGCCTTTTCAACAAATCCATTTTGTGCATGTCCTACAATCATTGAAGTGTAGTAGATTTAATTTGTTTGAGGCATCTTGTCAAACAATTAGGGAGAATGTTGGCAAAAGTTGTCTAGTTAAGAAAGAGATTCAATTTAAAGTTTTAAATGTGTTGTGTAGTTTGATAGTCATATATCCAAACCCTTTTTCTCACACATAAATGGTTTGTCACTTTAATTGGTTGGTCAAATTGGGTAAGCCTAATTAGTGTGCATGTTGAGAAACTGGTCAAGAAAATTACACAAAAATAGACTTGAAAAATGCAAAGCTAAAACTATTGAATGAGACCATATGCAACAAGTGCAACCAATTAGATATAGAGGTTGAAGTCCAAAATTATGTAATAAAGGATTGGAATAGGTTATTGTCCAAATTCAATGTAAAAATAGCAAATCAATTAGATAATATTTTTTTCATCATTAGATGAATGCGAGATGTATTCAAAAGGATGTTGAATAACTAGACAAACTTCATGGCTTTGAATGGGTAGGATGTTGATGTGTAGGATGGTTAAAATCCATGGAGTTTGTATTTCTTATATTTTTGTTATGTTTATTTTTTGATATTCTAATGATAAAACACATGATTGTGTTTGGAGTTTTTTTCCTGATTATAATAGTCTAAATTGGTGTCATGCATATATCTAGCACCTAGCAACAAATAGTGTGTGCATGATTTTACATAACATGCATAAGTATAATTAGAAGATTAAGCATGTGTATCTTGTATATAGGGAAGAATGTGTTTTAGGGTTCATGCGAAGTCACAATTGACATTAAAGAAATTACACTTTATTTTAACTATGCATGCATCTATAATTAGTCTAGTTGGTGCTAGGGGGCAAATGCCTATATATACCACTGACACTATAATGCTAAGTATGTAGAAAGAGATGTATGCAAATAATTATAAGTAAATATGCAAAGTTATTGATATTAAAATAGTCTACAAGTTAGTATTTTTAAGTGTTATTTGTGTGCATGTATGTTTATTTATTAAGCTTAGATATGTATCTAGTATTTAGTGGAGAAAGCACAAGGGTAGGAGACTTAGTGTGCTTTCGGTGATACATAGGAATATGTCATTTCTTTATTAGCGTAAGTGTTTGGTCATTAGTCTTTAGCATGCAACCAATATATGACTAATAGTTGGTATAAATTCATTCAACATAGATAAAAGTAATGATTTGTCTTATTAATATAGCTTCATTTTCATGCATAGTCTTGTCATGTTTTCTATACTCCAATTTGTAGCATTCTTTTATTTCAAAATAAAATAATGCTTATGTTTCTTCTCATGAGCTTTTTTAGGAAATAAGCACATTTTAAAACGAAGAAGTAAAAATAATTGGGGGGAAATGCTTTCATGTATACATATCATTTTTATCGGTATCCTTTACATGTTATATACATTCCATTTTTGTATTTTATTTTACTTTGGCATACTATTTTACCTAGTTGCACAACTTGCTAAAGTGGGGATGACTATTAGTTTAATTTTTTCCTACTTCGTAATATTTTCTTCATATTTTTCTACTCATTCTAGTTACCACCCCCTTAGTTATCCTAGGATCATTTCCCTTGTTTTTTAGCCCTATCCTAAGATCTAGACAATTTCTAATGATCCCTAAGCCTATTTTCACACCTACAATCTATTCTAAACAATTTTAGAGATAAATATCAATATTTCAAGACAATATACTCAAGCATTACAGAAGATAAAATGCATGTAAACACAAGAGTCCAAATTAGTTTCAATTGATATCAACTGTTGAGTTCCAAAATCCCTAATATTTGTTGCCCTAATTCCCTCTCAAAAATTCATTTTGAATCCTAGCATAAAAAACCTAAATTCATTTGTTAATATGATAACGATTGTAAGTATCTCTTGATACTAAGTTTTTTTCTTTTATCTTCTTCCACAACAATCTGATAATATTAGATCACATATCCAAAATATGTTTTATAGCTTTCACTCCCATTATCATTCTTCTATTCATCCTTAGAAATCCCTCATTTTCCTTTCCTTCTTTAACACCCTTTGTCTTTCATCTTCCCTAAATTAGTCCAAGATTTTTCAATTCCCTTTGATATCTACATATACACCACATTGGATAGTTCAATCCACATATAGTTTTTGTTTTACCAAGTAATTTGCACACATCACATCACTTAGTGCACCTTATGTTTGCACACAACATATTTCTATCTACATGGCTAAGCTGACGTTGGAAGAAACTGACGAGGGAAGTGACTGAGGTAGTTTCCCATACAATCACAACCTTTCTTTTTCTCCCCTTCCCCTGTTCTAGTGGCGCGCTTCACTCGCAAAGCTTCTTCAGACAACACAGCCTGAGGTTTCTCAAGAGCTGCATAAAAATCAATTCATTAACTGGGAACAGCGTGCCTCCGATTTCTCTATTGCATAAATAAAAGATATGAATTGGGGTTGTGACAAAAATAATGCAAAAGAGCTCGTAAAGGCTGGAATTAAATTCAAATCTGGGTATGGTAAAATCAGATTTGACAAGCATACTGACACTCCTTTTCTTCCCAGGATTGTAATATCAAATACCTACACAGAAGTAATGATGAGGAATTTTCTTGCGCTAGAGTTCAACGATGCCACTTGGCCCAAACTTCCAAATGCCAGAAGGAAAAAAAGGGCAGATTTTGCAGGAAAAAATTACGAAAACCTACTAAACCAAAACCCAATCTCCATACAGCAGGTGCAGGAGTCTTTAAAGTTGGTTCGTCCTAGAGAAAATGCGAGCAGAGACGGAAAATACCCCTGAACGAAAAATGCGAAGTTAATACGTCCGAGAAAAACACGAGTAGAGAAAAAGAGCTGAAAAAATCGGCGGAAAAGATCTTGCAATCAAGGCATTTCATGAGAATACATTTCTTTGAGGCATTCTGTCAAACAGTTCGCGTGCTTCTTCCACATTTTGCATACATGTCAAAGAGGGCAGTTACAACTGCAACATCTGAGAAAATTCCTCTATCCTAATCCCGTTATCGGTGTGCATAGCCTATTCCAAAGCTCCCATTTCGGCATAACCAGGGAGGATGCTCGCAAAGGTTGAGGAGTCTAGCTTTACATCTGCCAATTCTGTTGTATCTTGTTAAAGACGATTAAAAAAGGCAACGAAACTTTCGAAAAACATGGAAAAAAAAAATCAACAGTTGTAATATTTAATCGTAGATTACGCTCATTACATGTCACAGGCAATAGATACGCTAAATTCAGTTATGCCTGACCAAATCTTGAATAATGCAAGCCACGGGTGTGAGAGGTAGCGAGGGAGGCGGTGGTATGGCGAAAACAATTCAATGGATCAGATTTACTCAACCGTCTTGCATTGCTTGTATTAATTTTTTGACCATTGATTTCACTAATTAGCTTGGCTATTCTCAAATAGGACACACACCTTGACGTAACTAAGCATCGTATTGATTTAAGCTAGATCGCACATAGAAATGTTTATTTTCCTTTAAAATAGTTTACGCTCACAATCAACTATAATCTGGAACTGATTTTAAACCAATCTAAATAATCTTAATTGTTAGAATCATAAACAAACAAATTTGTCTTTAGATTCTCCTCAACATATCTAAAAAGGCAGAGCTATTTCCAACCACATGTTGCACATATTCATTGCTCACCATCGACAAAACGTCCCTCGTTTTGAAGAATCAATTATCATTGTTTAACCTTTTTTAGGTGCCATTTGTATTCCAATTATCATTTTTATTTTATACCCTGTTTTTACCAAGACGGTCTTTATTAGTAGTTATTACATTACTGATAGGTTTTCTCATAATTTTTTATAAAATAAATTCCAAAATCTACCCTAAACTAAGACATTCAAACTGAACCTGCAGTATTTATTTAAGAACCAGACGTCCATTGAAAGGATCTTCTCAAAAAGTTAAAAAAACTGATAGATGGCACGAACAAGTTGGACTAAAGGGGGCTTGTATCATATAAAACAGCATACAAATGAATGACCCTTTATTTGGTCAGGAAAGCTCGCAAGACAAATGTTATACTCATCTCAAATACGCTGCCACAAGAAATGCATTGATTCACATAGTAATAATTGTATTGTCCTCAAAATCAAGAGGCCTTGCAATGTTTTCATAGCTCCATGGGATGATTTTTTATCTCAATAGAACCAAAAATGCCAATTGGGAAGTTCAGAGGGTGAAAAGCTTTAAGTGGTGGATTTTCTATATATCATCCTTCCTCCTTCATACTAACAAATGCTTACTGATGCATTTTTAAGTCATGGAGATGTGACTATTTGTAGAAAGTAGCCATCAAAGTGATTTACTCCAACATAGTAAAAACCGCCACAAATGTATATATCTAAACATGTCCAAACAAGCTTCAAGATATAAACCTATAACAGGCTATTAAAGAAATAATATTCATGAACCGCCCAAGTTGAATCCTGAATCCTCTAATGTAATCAAGTCAACACAAGTCATGCTCGAAATCATGCCTTCACATAATCACTGTTTGTGGAATCCCATATCACAGTTCCATCACACAAACATATTTTCTTGTAGTTTTCACCCACACCTGCACTCCGGGCTATCACAGCTGCTGCTATTCCAATCTTTGATTTGTCCTCCCCTTCATACAACACCACTGCTCGACCAATCAAATCTCCAACTTTAAGCATATTCTTGACCCCAGCAAAATTTGCTTCCCCGTTTTCTCCAACAAGAAGCGTACCCAAGTCACCTAGAGCCTGCATTAAAACAGAGAGGGGATATTAAGGTTAGTAAATCAATCAATTATAACCCAAATAAATGAAGATAAATGATTAACATCATATGCAAAAACGATGGTCCTGTGAAAATTTTTAAAGTCTCAATTGAAAAATTAATTGCACATGCTTAAGCGGCACAGTTCACTCACATTTGAGATGCAAACTTTTTGACCAATTAGAATGCCATACAAGAAACTCTCTCATTAGAAATTTATATTACTGAGAAAATATTAAGTCTATTTGATAACGACAAAGAATTTCTATTGATCTTCCCTCTTCAATCATAGATCATTAAATGCATGTTTCAAGTATATTCAGCGCTGAAGCAATTCTACTCAGTTAAAAATCGGCATTCACACACCCATGAATTTGATACCTGCTGAGAAAATGCTCGACATATAGTAGCAAGAAAGGACATACACAGGCATGAGAGAGAGAGAGAGAGAGAGAGAGTATTTACAAGGAAATCCAAGCAGTCTAGACGATAAGGCAGTAACATATTCACATGCATAAGCATATAGAGAAAAGGCCAAAAAAGAAACGAATAAAGGGAGATAAGAGCTCAGTAAACTGTAAACTGATTTCCATAATTTCTTGTATGACTGCAACCCAAATTTGTGCTTAAACTCCTGCTTAGAAATTATATTGTATTGCAAGAAAAAGCTCCTCTATGGTAGTCTTCATATTATCTTAGACACGATCTGACATACTTGAGATTCTTGACTGAGCAGCAAGAAAAAGCTCCTCTATGGTAGTCTTCATATTATCTTAGACAGAATCTAACATACTTGAGATTCTTGACTGAACAGCAAGAAAAAGCTCCTCTATGGTAGTCTTCATATTATCTGAACAGCAAGAAGAAGCTCCTCTATTGTGGCCTTCATATTATTAAATTTTTACTCAATATGTAATACATGGCTCAGTATTCCTAGAAAAAAAGGGCATTGACTGGATAAAATGGCATTTAAGAGGTTTAAAGTGTACGATTCAAAAGACAATTTAAAAGATCACAATCACATCCTGGATGAGAGTACAGCATTTTCAAGTTGGTATTCTTTATTAATTATAGAGGACTAGAAATTCTATATGAAATTGTGAACGATAGGAGTTTTAAATGTGATAGTCCCAAGAAGTATATGCTGTGAATCTGAGCCTTTATTTTCCATGTTCAGGCATCTCTAAGAAAGTGCAGATAAGATGAATGTGGTTGTAGCTGCTTACAGAGTTTTCCAATTGTTTTCTGCAAGTATTTTTCTTGTATAATAGCTGACCAAATAGAGTGGGGCAAATGTAGGAGATTTGAAGCAGCTTTTCCGGCTAGTGCCTCATTGAAAGAAATAAGATTCTGAATGTCCCATCTTCAAATTTTAGGTGACAAATGACTGTCCAAGCAATCAAACGAATATAAAGGTTTTTTGTGTACCTTGCCAAAGAAGAGTCCTTTGAATCTTTCACATCTTTGTGATATATCAAGAGTGTTAGTGTTTTAATTCACACCTTTTAGTGTGACACAATGGAACAAATATGCGATAAAACTGCTCTTCAAATTAGAAGGGGAAGCTCTCTATAAAGTAAAAACTAACCTAAAACTGAAAATATGTATTTGCAATTTACAACTTTTACAATAATTTTTGAGGTGGTTCAAATTTATGCTGCATAAAATGTAGATGGATATCCTTTTTGGTTTTTCCTAGGATAAAATGCTAAGATGCTATTCCAACAGAAACAAATTGTGCTCTAGGTGTCTTTGAGATGGATGTTGTTCATACATATGATGGCAATTCAGAAATTTCAATATGTGGTGAACAACGGGGTTTGTATAAGACTAACTTGACATTGCAAGGTATGGAGGATCACTTGGTGGTTAAGGAGATCATAGCTGTACATACACTTTCTAAATCAACCCTTGAAGAAAAGCATGATGTAGAAGATTCTACTCACTACTTTGATGGTGACCCTTTGATGGAGCATGATAATGACCTAGTTTCCACACATGGATGTAATGAAAAAGAGGCCGTGAAGGAAGTTGATTTGGAGGTGCACATTTATGAAGGCCAAACAGAAATTTTGCATGGAGTTGATGGGTCTCATAAGTCACATCACTTGGAAGGACAATTAAAGGTAAACGAAGGTAAGATTGTGGCAGCCCTGGCTCATTTTGATCATGTTCATAAGATGATGGCAGGTTTGTGTTGTAAGGCTCTAGGGAATCATGCAGATTTTGAAGGCATATCTCTTGATGTCTTGCACGAACTCAAGGAGGCTTTGGTGGTAGTGAAGTCAAACTACCTACACTTACTTGTGGATAGAGATCATCACCTCACACTTGGGTGAGATATACTCAGATGCTTTGCAAACAAAAGAAGATGAGGTGGACAAGCTCACCCTTGAGCTTGAGGATGCAGTGGATTCTTTGAGAAGCACTCAAAGGGCTCTTCCAGAATTAGAAGATCATGAGGATAAGCTTTGTTGGAAGATGACAAAGACTGGAGACATGGAAGGACGTAGAGGATTCCATGATGAAACCATTTGTACACATGAAGATTTAGCTTGCAACCATGGGACAAAAATTATGGCACATGACACGCTTGATTTTCCATTGAAGACATCTCTTGGACCAGCACTAGACGATGGGCAATTAGCAAAGGATGAAGACTTGTTTGAGTCCCTTGAAGGCACTGCAAAGAGGTATAACATAAGTTCTGATTTTTTGTTTTATGACAGCAGTCATATTTCTGTGCATAACCATGAGATTGCAGCTATGTCACATGAGGGGAATGGTGTTGAGGGATCCCCCAATGTTGGCACTCTAGATGTGAGTTGCAAAAATGAGGAATGTATGGTGGGTCCAAGCCACAAAAGTTCTGGTTTTGCATATCATAGTAGGGAAGATGTGAAGACAAGGGTGGTTGCAAAGAGCTAGGAGAGCAAAGTTGTTGGCTGCCCAAACTAAACAGCACTTGCAAGAGATCAAGGAACGTTGTAAGTTGTAACCATCTAGATCATGCAAGGCAACAAAGGGAATCATATCTTAGATCACTATTTCTTCCAAGGGAAGAATGTGTTAAATTTGAGCATGCAAGGGATGAGCCTCTTGAGGTCAACAAGGAAGGAGAACATTCAAATTTGGGTGAACATGAAAAGAGGTATGATTCAGAAAATTTTGTTTATACACATAGTTTATATCATGAGGATCATGATGTTGAACATGTTTGTCATTGATGTCAAAGGTACAGTGTTTTGTTTATTGAAAAGAGAATTGGAATGAAATATTGCTGCTGACTATTTATCAGATCGTCATTATTTTTAATATGATGTTTAGTTGAGGTGCTTACTTGCTTGCTTGACCTACTTGAGCTTCTTCCCTGTGAGCTTGAGCTGCTTGCTTTCGTTCTTCAGCTAGTTGGTTGCCTAGTTGAGCTAGCTGGATGTCTAGTTGAGCTGTTTGGCTATCTACTTGAGCTTGTTGCTTGTCTGCTTCAGCTCCCTGTCAGCATTTGTGCCATCTCAGCATGCTTTGTCAGCAGGTTGAATATTCTTCAAAGGAAATTCTTTTTGTGGGGTCTGTTTATTTACCTCTATGCATCGATAACTTCAGGTTTATATTTTTAGAGGCAAAATGAATTTGAGGCGGCTAATCCTCTATGCTGCGATGGCCTTAATATTTATTTCTCTGACTTGTTTTATGTGGCGATGGCTTCACACAGAAAATCATTCTTTTTATGGCATGTGTAGTATTCAGGGGTTCAAGTAGTGATGCATTTCTTTTTCTAAGAAATTCTGAGCATTTAAATTATTTGTTTGCAAATTCTAAGGACGTGGACCTCTTTTTATAAGTGCAATCTTTCTAACGGAGATGAATATACGTCGGCTCATATTTTCCTTCCTTATGCGTAGCTTCAGAAATTTATAAGGGCGGCTCTATGAGTAAATGGACTTCAGACGATTTTCTTTTATTCTTTGTCGATTCTCTTTGTAATGGTGACAACTTTCATATTTTCAGGTGGCATCTATGTTTGTCTTTACTTGCCCTCGCTGCATTTATTCTCAAAAAATTAACACCGGATTTATTGAGGAAGTCGTGTGGATGTAGTATAGACATGGCTCAGAAATTACTTCAACAATTTTCATAAGATCATGCTTATGAAGCTATTCATGCTGCTTGTTCTATTTTTATAAAAAATTTGAATAGCTATGCATTTATTTTGGAGAGTAAGGTTATTGCCATCACTTACCGGGCCGTTTAAAACATGAAATAGATTCAATGCCATCGTTTTGGGAAATTTGCCATTTTTCTCATGTGACGGGTCTTCTTTTGACCGAAAACGGCTTCTTCTTTGCCAGGCCTATAGGTGAAGGTGTTTTTTGATGATTGCCTTCATTTTTCGATGTGTGTGGTATCAAAGCGAATGTGTGCTTCATAATATTTTAGCTATCGTTTTTGTGACTGACAAGCTGGTATAGCGGAGTTACTTGTATATTTTTCATGACATTATTGGTATTATAGGGTGAATGGTGCGAAGGGGTGAAGATGTAATTACATTTGCAATAATCATGTGGTTCAAGCTTCTGGTCATGAAAGCGTTGCAGTGCTTTTGGTATTTTTGTTGGATGCTGCCATAAAAAGTTTGCTTCGAGCTTGTGAAAGAAAAAGTAGCATGTGTCGAATGGCATAACTGTGTGAGTGTGTTGGATTGTGAAGCCTATGAAAGACATGTCTTTGGTGGGAGATGTTGTCATATCAGCACCTCTAATTTTTCATCGGCCTTAGAAACATAGTTGAAACTACTGCCACAAGTGGATGCAAGTTGTAGAAAAGTTTGGGATTTGTAATGAAGTTTCATATGTGCGTTGCTATTGTTGAAGAGGATGAGGTGCCTTAAATTTTGTTGCATCACTTTAGCGTGGTCAGTGTAAAGTGAGAGTATTGGGAATCTGTTCGAGTCTTTTGGAGTGTTTTTCTTTTCAAAGAATTAGTGAAGTCAATGACTAAGGCGCTCATAGGAGATAACTGCAGTGTTGTTTATTTCTGAGTGTCTGCTCACTATTTTGAAGGCTCTATAATTTAGGTTTGATCTAAACAAGGATATCAGTATATGGAATTGAGAGGTTGAGCAAAAAATTTCAGTGCTTGAACAATGGACTTGAAAGCATGTGTTTTGAATCAAGGATTTTATAGTACTGGAGTTGGTGCTTCAACATCTTGGAGTTGGTGGTTCAAGGAGAGTTGGTGCTCTCAGTAAGTTGGTGCTCACTTATGTAAACTGGGTTGGTGCCCATTTGATTAATGAAAGTTTTAATCTGCCGTGGTTCTTTACCCGCAAGGGTTTTCCACGTTAAAAACTGGTGGTCAATTTGCTCCTTATTGCACTTGCTGTTTTGATTTCAATTTTGAATGGTTTTAAGTTTTAAAAAGTTGAAATACTGATTCACCCGCTACCCCCCCCCCTCCCCTCCCCCCGGCTCTCAGTATTTCCTGTGTGCTCTTCAATTGGTATCAAAGCGTGGTTCCTCAATTTGTAAGCTTAACCTTTTGGAGGTTGGTCCTAATTGCACACATGGGTTCAAATGAAGGTTTTCCTACAAACAGAGCTCCTTTGTTCGATGGCTCTAACTATGCATTTTGGAGTGTTTGAATGCGTACTTATATTATGTCTTGGTTTTGATGTCTGGACAAGTGTTTCATCTGGTTACACAATTCCTTCAACTCCTCCGACAGATGCAGATGGAAAGAAAGCCTTTGAAAACAATACAAAAGCTATGAATGCTATCTTATGTGGTTTGTCAGAAACAGAATTTGTGAAGGTGATGCATTGTGATACTGCTCATGAGATTTGGGATAAATTGCAAAAAACATATTAAGGAGATGATAAGGTTAAACACGGAAAGCTCCAAACTCATAGAGGACATTTTGAGAGACTCAGGATGCAGGAAGATGAAAACATTGCTGCTTATTTTCTACGAGTAGGTGAAGTTGTCAACACTATCAAAGGTCTAGGAGAGAAGATTGAGGAGACTTTTGTTCAAAAAAAATCTTAAGGTCTCTACAAAGGTTTCAGCGACTGAAGAAATGAAGGCGCTTGACAAGTAGACGGTTGATGAGCTTCATGGCATTCTAACAGAGTATGAGATGAGGACAAACTCTGTTTCTTCATCCAAAAGGGAGGCAACCTTCAAAGTTTCAAAGGTAGGTAAAGACAAAGAGGTTGAATCAAGTGAAGGTTCTGATGAAGTTTCTAATTCAAAAGAGGCACATTTTATGAGGAAGTTAAAGAAAGGTTCATGTAAATATAAAGGGAGGTTGTCTTTTAAGTGCTTTAATTGTGGTAAGGTAGGACATTTTGCAGCTAAATGTCCATATGCAAAAAGTGAGAACAACTATGAAAAGAAGCCTAAGTTTAACAAAAAGAAGTACAAAGGAAAAGAGAAAAAGTTTTAGAAATTTAAAAAGAGTCTCTATTCAAAGGGTGGAAGTAGTTCATCCGATGTTAGTGATGAAGAGTCTTCATGTGAAGAGATCTTGTTCATGGCCAAAGAAGAAGTACACACTGAAAATCATGAACAAGAAGATCATATTGATGAAGAAAAGGAGAGGTCGACCTTGAAGAAGAATTGATAAGTGCTCTTAGTGAAATTAAGAAACTTAGAAAGAAAAAAAAGAACTTCAAGTTGCTGCTACAAGAAAAGAGTGATGCAAAAATGAAGACAACTCAAGCCCTTGAACAAGCAGAAAATTTGATAGTTGATTTGAAGGTTCAGGTTGAAGAGGCAAAGAGAATAGAAGAAATCAGAAATCAGCTTAAGGTAAAAGAGGAGAATGTTGAAAGACTTGAATATGAAGTTATTTCACTTAGAAACATAGACAAATCTTCAAAACAGCTGAGTGAAAAGAAGATAAATCAGAAAATTTTAATGTCCTTGGACAAAATTATAAATGCTTAGAAGGGTCCTAGTGACAACGATGGAGTTGGATTTGAAAAGGGTGACTATTCCATGTCTACAAAAGTGGGACAGCAGAAAATCAATGATGATAGCACAAAGAACTCTACATCAAAAATCAAAAATGATACTTTTCAGCATAGTTTGCAGACTCTTCGGACTCGCCGCGGACTCGGGAGTCTGTGGCCTAGCCGAGTCGACTCACCGCGGACTCGGGAGTCGAGTCCAGGAGAGTCCTAGGTCGGGACTCCCGAGTCCTGAGGTCGGACTCGGGAGTCCCGACCCAAGACTCTCCTACGCGGCTGAGTCTTAAAATGGGTTAAAAACCCATGTTTATTTTTATTTTATTTTTCATTTTGACACTCTCAATTGTGAAAAACAGGTCTGCAAATTGATTTGGGGTTGATTGAAGCAAGGAGAACGAACTAAAAAGATCAAAATAGAGCCAGGTAAGTGATCTAACAATTCTTTTTTTTTGTTTTCTTGCATTCAAAATCAAAAAAATCAAGAAAAATAAGGGGAAATGCTGCCAAATTTTTTTCTATTTTCCTTAATAGCCTAATTCTTACTGTTTCTAACTTGGTTTTGTATTCTTTTTTTTTGCAAATGTTTGAAACTTTGAAATTTGAATCACATTTATTTGCTGATTTTTTAGCAAACCCTAGCTGATTTTTTTTTTTCCATGTTGAACAAACAATTAATGTCTTCAAATCCAAAGGGATTGAAAAAAGACCCTGCATGGAAGTATGGAATTCCAGGAAATAAAAAAGGTGAAGTGACATGTAATGAATGCCAGAAATGGATGACAGGAGGAATAAACAGATTAAAATACCACCTTGCTAGAATACTTGGGCAAAATGTGGAGGGATGCAAGAATACTACTCCTGAGATTAGAGAGATGAAGGCCCTTCTTGCTGAATATGAGCTTAAAAAAGAGGAAAGACAAAAAACAAAGGATGCCCTAGCAGCAGCGATGAGTGGATCCCAATCCCATTCTACACCATCTATGCCCCATGGTGCTGCAAGTCCAAGCTTCCGTGCTCCACATTCATCTTTTGGTGAGAGTCCTGATGGTTCCTTTTCTACTGCTAGTGCTAGTCAGGGTCCTTCATCAAGTTCAAATTATTTTATTCCACGTAATGTTCAGGAGCACAACCTTCACTTGAAGGTACTGGTTGGAATAAGGAAAAGCATCAAGAAGCTAGGATGGCTGCTGCAAACTTTTGGTACTACAATAATCTACCTTTCAATGTTGCAAACAGCCCATATTGGGAAGGTTTGGTGAACGCCCTTACAGTTGCAGGAAAGGGGTTTAAGACCCCATCATCTAGAGATTTGAGTGGGCCATTGCTAGAGGAAGCCGTAAAGAATACACGGCTTGTGGTTGATGAGCAAAAGAAATTTTGGCGAAGAAAAGGTTGCAGCATTTTATCTGATGGGTGGACAGATGGACGAAATAGAACTCTCCTTAACTTTTTAGTGGCCTCTAATGGTGGATTGGTGTTTCTAAAATCAATAGATGCCTCCCATGAAGTTAAAAATGCTGAGACTTTATGCAATCTATTAGATGGGGTGGTCTAGGAGGTTGGAGTTGATAGTGTTGTCCAAATCATCACGGACAACGCAGCTGCATATGTAGCTGCAGGTAGACTACTTATGGAGAGGTATCCCACAATTGCATGGTCTCCATGTGCTGCACATTGCTTAGACCTATTGCTAGAGGACATTGGGAAGATTTCATGGGTCAAAAGTGTGGTTGAAGATGCAAAAAGTGTTACAAAATTTATCTACAACCATACTTGGGTGCTTTCTTTGATGAGGAAATTTACAAATGGCAAGGACCTTGTGCGACCTGGAGTGACACGATTTGCTAGCCACTTCCTCACATTGCAAAGCATTCTTGGTGCCATTGGTCATCTCAAGCAAATGTTCGTGTCTGATGCTTGGAAGGAGTCCTCATTTTCCAATAGACCTGAAGGGGAGAGGATTGTTGCCATAGTTTTTGATGAGACATTCATCAAAAATGGAGAGGAGTTGATGGGGGTAAGTAGCAATCACACAAAAAAAAATTATACATGATAATCTATTTGCTGTTTTTATTTTTTGAGGGGTTAATTTTGTTATAATTTAACATTTGTTTTCATTTTTTTAGGGTGACAACCTTTGGTGAGGGTTCTTCGTATTGTGGATGGAGATGGCATGCCAATGGGTTTCATCTATGAGGCCATGGATAGGGCCAAAGAGGCCATATCACGTTACTATGGCGGCAACAAAAGGAAATATGAAATCATATGGTGCATCATTGATCGGAGATGGACACACCAACTCCACCAGCCGATTCATGCCTTTGCCCACTTCTTGAATCCTAAGTTCTACTTCTCGGACACATTTAAGGCGGATGAGGAGGTCATGGAAGGTCTTGTCATATGCATTGATAGGATGGTGCCTAATCGTGAGCTGAGAGATAAAGTGCTTGATGAGTTGGAGGTGAGATTTGTTACATCTTATTTATGAATTTGCAATGTTGAGCCTTGACTATCTATGAATTTTCTATATTTGATTTACTTTTTCTTTTATCTATTCAAGGTCTACAAGGGTGCAGAGGGGAGACTCTTTTCCTCCCAGCAAGCAATTGAAAGGAGAGGAAAACAACAACCAGGTAAAAAATGAAATTAGAAACTTGATTCTTACATATAGATTGTTTACTTTATTCTTATTTCTTAATACTTATATTTTTTAAACATGTTTTTGTAGATCTATGGTGGGAGAACTATGGTGCTAGCACACCAAATCTTCAAAAGCTAGCCATACGTGTCTTGTCACAGCCATGCAGTGCTTCTGGGTGTGAACGGAATTGGAGTTTATTTGAGAACATTCACACAAAGAAGAGGAATAGGTTGACTCAGCAGCGCCTAAATGATTTAGTTTTTGTTCGATACAACCTTCGCCTTCGAACTAGAAAGGTGGAGGGTGTTTCACACGAGTCCATCGACTTGGATGACATTGATCCATATGGTGAATGGACTATTGATGAACAAAATGATGAGGCTGATGTCTTCCTTACTGATGAGGATCTTGCTGAATTAGAGAGAGCAGCAGCAGAAGAAGAAGCACAAGATTGGATGCCATGGAGGACGATGAAGACACATTTTGAATATCATGTTTCCCCTGCTCGATCTCCTAGTCCTCGTTTGGATACTATAGCACGGGCACCTTCTAGTTCTAGGCCTCCAAAATTGAGTACCATTGGGAGGGGAAAAAGGAAGATGTAGATTACATGTGGTTGTTAATGTTTTCCTCTTTTTGACATGATTATATGTAAACATTTATAAACTTATGATGCTGTTATACATTGAAACTATGAGTATTTGATGACTATGAATGATGAAATTTCAATTATTGAGTGTTTGATGATCATATGACGTGTAATCTTTGAATTATAAGTGTTTGATAATCAAATTAGGCTCTTATGTTCTCTAAATGCATTAATTTGTCCTTACTTTTTGCAAAACTACGGTTTTTTGTTTGCCGAGTCCATGCCGAGTCGTTTCTCGAGTCCATGCCGAGTCCCGAGTCCGAGTCATATTTTTGGGCTGCCGAGTCCGTGGCAAGTCCGAGTTTGCAAACTATGCTTTTTAGAGGCCTCCTATCTCTAGACAAGCATATATGACCAGGTTTAACACTTCTTTCTTTTATGGTATTGTTTCTCTTGCAATCGTTTTGGACATAGAGCAACCAACTGTAGAGTGTTTGCAAAAAATGATTTCAGATTTATGAGTAGAAATTCTTCTGCTCCCTTGAGAAATTTCAATGTAATATGTTATAAGTGCAATAACTTTGGTCACACTGCAAGAGTTCGTAGAAGTGGTATGGCAGATTTTTTTATGAAGAACAAGAAGGTTGAGAAAGTGGGCAAAGCAAAAGAGATTGCTAAGGTTTGGAGGAAGAAGGAAAAAGAAGTTTATGTTGAGACTTTGATTGTGCAAACAACCTTTCATGCTCTAAATGAAAGAGACAAAAGGTATATTGATAGCGGTTGTTCTAGGCATATGACTGGAGACAAGAGTAAGTTTCTCACTCTCAAGAGGACTAATGGAGGTAAAGTAAAATTTGGTGACAAACATCTGCAAAAGTTTCAGGTAAAGGTACACTTGTTTTGGATGATGGTAAGACCAAAGTTGAGAATGTTTTATATGTAGAAGGTCTGAAACATAACCTTTAAGTGTGAGTCAAATGTGTGATCAAGGACACACTTTAGTTTTCAAATCATATTGTTGTGAAATTAGTAAAGATGGTAAACATATTGTAGATGCAAGTAGGGCTACTAACAATCTGTACATTCTTGATGATGTCAAAAGTGAAAAGTGTTGTTTGAGTCAGGTAGATGAAGGTTGGCTATGGCATAGAAGGATGGGACACATGAATTTTGATAGTCTTATTCAGATCAGCAAAAAGGAAACTGTTAGAGACATGCCAAAGCTCACTAAACTTTCAAACATTGTATGTAGAGAATGTCAATTGGGAAAACAAAAAAAGAAAAGCTTCAAGTCAAAGGAGTATTCTAGCACAAAGCCTCTTGAGTTGATTCACACTAATTTGTGTGGGCCAACTAGAACTAGAAGTATGCAAGGTGAGAAGTATTTTATGCTTTTAATTGATGATTTTTCAAGAATGACTTGGATTGCATTTTTGAATGAAAAAACTGAAGCACTTGAGAAGTTTAAGGCTTTCAAAGCCTTAGTAGAGAATGAGAAGGGTCTGAAAATTAAATTGATCTGCCGTGGTTTTTTACCCGCAAGGGTTTTCCACGTGAAAAACTAGTGTTCAATTTGCTCCTTATTGCACTTGTTGTTTTGATTTCAGTTTTGAATGGTTTTAAGTTTTAAAAAGTTGAAATATTGATTCACTCCTAACCCTCACCATCCCCACCCTCTCAATATTTCCTATGAGCTCTTCACATGAGTTACTTCTTTTAGAGAGCCCATTGAAGGCTCAAATCATAGATGTGGATGGGATAGCTGAGCATACACCTTTTAGACCAATCAACAATGTGATGTATACATGTATAGGTAGTGGCATTGGTGGTTCAGATTTGGTTGAGCCTTTGGTCACTCATGAAGAACTTGAGGAGTTCACTTGTGATGAGACACAATCCCATCATATTGATGTCTCTTTGGTAAAGCATGAGGCTGGCCTACTTTTAGGACTTATGGAACACATCATGGATGCAAATTTGAATGAAGATATTATGGGAAGGTATGATAACTGTTTTAATTTTCTGATTTGGAACAATAATCTTTGGGTTATGCATAATCTTGAGTTGGCTGCTCCTATTCATGAGGATGATAGTAAGAAGTCTACTTCTACTATTGGCACTCATTTGGGAGACAAACATAAGGTCTCATTTGTGTGTCCAAGACACAAGAGGACCAAGTTAGTACAGCATGTCATGAGAGAGGCAAAGAAGATTCAAAGTATGTGGCATATGAGGAATGAGCCTTTTATGGTGGCCAAGCAAGTGGAGCAGTCAGGTTTGAGGTATGATTCAGAATTCCTTGTTTGTACACGTGGCTTGCTTTATGAGGATTTGGTATCACCTCTTTTGGAGAGCCATTTGAAGGCTCACATCATAGACTTGGATGGCATTATGGAGCATACACTTGGTGGATCAGCCACTAGTGCCAAATGTTCACATGGAGAGGGAGCCATAAGTGATTCAGTTTGTGGTGATTGTGATGTCCCCTACCTTGGTTTTCCCTAGAATTCGCCTATTGATCAAAAATTGCAGCAAATTAGGGTTAGGGTTTCACCTTATTAAATAAATATCTTTTTAATGAAGTAATCTTGGATTGGGGTCCTGCATTCACCACATGAACACTATATGCAAATATTCATATATGCATTTTTAGGGTTAGACAATTGCATTATATCCATAGATGATTAACAAAGCAAACATATTAGAATTGTGGGGAGAAGGGACATGATGGGTCCGTCCAAAGCCATATGCCAAGCTTAAGAGGGTGTATACCATAGCCCTCCCCCTTGGTGACTTGTATCTACTTTCCCCATCAAGCCTCGACTCCCAGAAGACACTTGCCAACTCATGGGATTGAGCGGGGATCATAAGTGGTTACTCAGCTCTCTAAGTAAGTGCCCTCTAGTCCTAGGAGCCATCACGGACACTCTAGGATGGCAACTTACTAGCCTCGCTTACCTACTCTAGCCTAGGCCCTTCCCACAAGTGGATTGCAGACAGTCCAATACATTTCTAATTCTAGCATAGGAAATAATACATTAACTATTCTTACTATCTTATATATCATATGCATATACATGTAAACAATAGTTGGCAAAAAATACACCTGAATATATGCTTATATCTGATTTACTTCTGATTGTATATATATTTCTGATATACTTCTGATTGTGGATATATTTCTGACATAATGGTTTATTATATTGAATCGCACATATCCCTTTGGATCTGTTGTGCTCTCTTCTCTTCCTCTTTCCTTGGCGTATATCTTGCTAGTAATCAATGCCTTTGTTGCACTCAAGTGGCCCACTCTTATACCTTTCCCCGTTGATGGACGTGCCTTTTCATATCATGTCTCCATTTAAAAGACATGTCTCTCTTCCTTGACTAGTCGCAGCCTTAGGATAATTAATTACATTAATATTATCCTTGCTTGGTCGCCAAGTCTTCATTAGTTTGCTGTATTATAATCGTTTATCCTTAAATATTAATTCGATTGACTTCCTGTTGATACGGGTTGACTCTTATTTGAGCAATTGGATTCCAACAATCGGGTTTATCTTTGCGGGGCCATGACAATGATTCATTGGTCTTTCTTGAAGATGAAGAGTTGGCTAATAACGAAGTGCAACCTTATCATCACATTGATTCTTTGGTAGCGTTGGAGGCTGCCCTATTTCAAAGATTTGTGATGCATGCCATGGAGACACTTGCCTTAATTGGGCATACTTGGGAGATGAAGCTGCACTTTGACATAAGGTATGGAGATATTGCTATAATGTTTGGTTTTAAGTTACTAATGCTTGTGTTCCAGCTGGACTATGTCATAGGGATTGGACAAAAGCATGAGGATCTTGGCCTTCCTACCCTAGTTCATGAGGATCCACTCCATACTTTGCTAGGCGATGGTTGTTCTGCCTTATTGCAGATGGATATCCTACAGCCCACTTGGAGGACAGCAGTTGTTTGGGTATTTTGGAGAGGTTAGGATCATCACTCCATCATTGGGGAATGGCGTATGAATGATACTCTATCATCACATGACATTGGCGATGATACTTGCATTCACTTGGGTCCAATTTTCAGTTGGGAGGTTGTTCTTCTGATTTATATCAGCAACATAGGAGGGGCTGACATGTTCTATGCACCTACGAGGGGCATCTTGCACATTCGTGAGGAATCCTTTGAAGTTGGAGAGTCATTTGGTGTTGATGGTTCCTTGAGGTACATCTATCTCCTCAAATTTAATACATATGGTAGTGTGATGATATAGGATCGAGGTGGTGGTATGCTTGTCATTGCTTGAGGACAAGCAATTTCGGGAAGAGAGGATTGTAATGTCCCTTCTCAAAGCGAACAAGGAAAAAGCAAAAATAATATTTTATTATTTTTGAATTTTGGGGCCTTGGAAAAATAGAAAAATATTCTTTTTGGCCTAAATAATTTTTATTTGATGTGGAGATGATAGGAAAAGGGTTTATGTTAGTTTTATGATCAGATGTAATGCACAGAAAATTAATTCAAAAATCAGACACAAAACACAGCAGATACCTGGGAAAACCCTCCACTTGAGGGAGAAAAAACCCAGCAACAATATATCACTTATATATTGAATCTCAACAACAATTATCTCCTTACAAGAGGCCGATATGAAGGCCTAAATATAAGCACTAAAAATATGATGCAACACAGAAACACAATGAAGTAATTTGCTGATGAAATCTCAGCCTTCTACTATGTCGATCTGCCTTTGATGAAGAACTCGCACTTGATAAAAAATGGAATAAGTCGATGATGAAACAATGAGACATCACCAAGTATATATACAATGTGATGGAGGAAGACGTGCCCTTTCAAAAACACAAGTTGGCCCAGCATAGAAAGATGCACCCCTCCAATAAGATCGCGACCATGCAAGAGGTCAGCCTTATTAGTAATTCGTGCTTCTTCATTAATTCATGCCATTCCAATAATTAAATATAGTAACCAAGGATTACGCCTCTTCAATAAATCGATGTCACATAAATTAAATAGCCCTAGGCTATCATTTAATTTATCATCATGAAGTAAGGAGATCGGTTGGAAGTGGAGAACGACGCTACATAACATCAACACTCCCTCTCAACTAAGGAGAACACTTCCAGTTGCATAAGACATATCACCTCATCGTGATGTCTACCACAATGGCTACACCCATATGTGGAAAAGAAAGCTATCACATCATCGTGATATCAACCATCATGGCTACACCCATGTATGGTATGTACAAGTGTTCATCACTTAACGTGATGTTGTCACCTCATCGTGACGTTCACCATGGCTCTCCCAAAGGGTGAAACACAAGTACAAGAAAATCATCACAGACTCTCTCACGTGATGCTGTCATGGAGTCACACACATGACATCCACCATGGCTCTCCCAAAGGGTGGAAACAAGAGCTTTCACCTCAAATCTCAAAAGAGAAATGCATTAATAAGGGCTTGCACCTCAAATCTCTCTCAAAAGAGAAATGCATTAAAGAGGATCACTGATACTGAGACTCCTTCTCAGTTAGGGCTTGATTCTCCACCATACCAAACTTGTCTAGAAAGTACACTAACTTTATTCTGGAGAGAGGCTTGGTGAGAATGTCTTTCATCTGCTCATCAGTGCTAATATACCTCAACTGAAATTGCTTTCTTCAATACCATATCTCTGATATAATGGTATTTGATTTCTATATGCTTAATTCTGTCATGAAACACAGAATCGACAGAAAGCTTCACACAGCTCTGGTTATCACAATGAATGATAGTAGGCTCCATTGATTTCCCAAACAATCTTGCAAGGAGCTTCTGAAGCCACACTGCTTCCCGAGCTGCCACACAAGCTACAATATACTCTGCCTCTATTGTACTCAATGCTACAGATGACTACTTCCTGCTGCACTAGGATATCATCGCAGACCCCAAACTGAAGCAACATCTAGAGGTGCTCTTCTGATCAGTGACACACCCTGCCCAATCAGAATCAGTATAACCATGCAACTTCAAATCCACACCTGAAGAATATTTCAACCCATATCCAACTGTGCCACGCAAGTATCTCAAGATATGTTTCGTTGCAACAAGATGTATCTGCCTTGGTTCACACATGAACTGACTGAGTGCACTCACTACATAGCAGATATCCGGTCTAGTGTTGACTAGATACATCAATGATCCAATCATCTGCCTGTACATCGTAGGATCCACCAAATCTGAATTAGCTGCAGACTCCTTCAACTTATGTAGGTTGGTCTCCATAGGTGTAGACACGGATTTGCAATCCATCATACCAAATCTCTTAAGTATATCAATAGTATACTTCCCTTGACTTAGAATCATCTCGTCTGGATTTTTCCAAACTTCTAAGCCAAGGAAGTAATGCATGAGACCAAGGTCCTTCACTTCAAACTCAAAAGCCAACTCCTTACATTTGATAATGAGGTGTTCTTTTCCAGTAAGAATCAAATCATCAACATACAAAACCAAAATCAATGCTTCACCATCAATTACCTTGAAATACAGATTTGAGTCAACATCGTTCTTGGAGAAGCCCAAGCTTAACAGGTAACGATCAATCCTTTTGTACCAAGCACGAGGAGCCTACTTAAGACCATACGAGGCCTTCTTCAGCCTGCAAACATGAGACTCCTTCCCATGTACTTCAAATCCATTAGGTTGCTCGATATAAACTTCTTCCTCGATTACACCTTTCAGAAAAGTTGTCTTCACATCCATCTGATGAATCTTCCATCCTCTAGATGCAGCAATGGCAATGATGGTTCTGACAGAAGTATAGCGAGCAACAAGAGCAAATGTTTCTTCATAGTCAACTCCCTCTTTTTGTGAAAATCCCCTAGCCACGAATCTTGCCTTGTTCTTCTCAATGCTCCCATCAGTCGCATGCTTGATCTTGAAGAGCCATTTTGAAGATACCACAGATTTTCCTTCGGGTCTAGGAACGATGTCCCAAACATCATTCTTGAGAATTGACTGATACTCCTCTGTCATAGCATCTCTCCAAACCTGTTGACTAGAAGCTTCCTCAACATTGGAAGGCTCGGACTCAATAATCTAACTCATCAAAGCAACATAACTGGAGAACTTGTGAGGTCTCTTACTTTCTCTAAAGGTTCCTCTTGGTGTTGCAAACCTTTCTACCTCCTGCATCGTTTGCCTAGCCCAAAGAGGTCTTTTTCTCCCAATCACAATATCGGTAGGCCCATCAGTAGGTTCCAAGGGCTCAACTGGATCATCATCTTCCTTCGGTTCTGAAGTCTCCCTCTGAATCTCAAGAGTATGGTCAACTTCCATATCCTGAGGAGACTCTTCATTATGAATCTCTATATGAGTACCCTTAGATCTTCTGAATGCAACATCTTCCTCAAATGTGACATCTCTACTGATCTCAATCAACTTCTGGCCTGGAATGTAGATTATGTAGGCTTTTAATGTTTCACTGTAATCTACAAATATCCCCTTCTTGCCAGAAGGCTCCAACTTTGTTCTATTTTCCTTCGGTACATGAACATACACTGGACATCCAAAGATCCTCAAATGACTCACTTCTGGCTTCTTCCCAGTAAAGGCTTCTTCAGGAGTCATGTTCTCCAAGATTCGGTGAGGACTTCTATTCTGAACATAGATTGCTGTCCTAGATGCTTTTGCCCAAAGGAAAGTCTGCAGATCTTGGTCATGAATCATGGCTTTGGCTGCTTCCACGATCGATTTGTTCTTCCTCTCTACAACACCGTTCTGTTGAGGATTATAACACAAAACTCACTCTTAATCCCAACTTCAATACAAAAGTTTTGAAAGCTGTCAGAAGTGTACTCTCCTCCATTGTCAGATCTCATGACTTTGATCTTCTTCCCGGATAGGTTCTCTACCTGAGCTTTGAATTCCTTGAACCTTTCTAATACCTCCTCAGATTCTTTAGATTTCAAGAAACAAATCCAAGTCTTTCTAGAGTAGTCATCAATAAAAAGAATGTAATACAAGAAACCACTCGAAGAAGCAACAAACATTGGACCACATAAATTAGAATGAATGAGATCTAGAATACATTTGGATCTACTTTCTCTACTATGAAATGGACCTTTTGTATTCTTACCCAAAGCGCAGCCTCTACAAGTACCTCCGTGCTCTTGGTTGAACTTTGGAAGCCCCGTGACCATCTTCTCCATGATAGGTAGAGTTCGGAAGTGAAGGTGAGCCAATCTTCGAAGCCAAAGATCACACAAGCTTGAAGAATCATATACTAATGCCTAAAGTGGACGAGTGCATAGCCTATAGAGGCTCTCATGTTTAACTCCAATTACCCAAGCAGTCTTGAAGTTGGAATTCTTTGTCCACACAAGAACTTTTCCTTTAGAGAATGCAACTTGGTAACCCTTGTCTTCCAAGGCTGAAATGGAAACAAGGTTTCGCTTGATGCCTGAAACATATAGAACATCACACAACTGTAGGGAAATGTTAGAATCCAAGTGGAGAGTGGAGGTCCCAATTCCTTTCACTGAGTAGCTAGCATCATCTCCAATAATGACTTGTTCACTAGAGTCTCTCTCCACCAAATTTGTTAAATGCTCCCTAAATCCGATGATGTGGCAAGAGGCACCACTATCAATCAGCCAAGTGTTGGTGTCGGTAGATACATTGCTTGACAATGCCGAATAGAAAAAGTATTCACATGAGTCCTCCTTTGGAGAGACTTCATCAACATCTGCAATGGTGGCCTGCTGCTTAGGCGTGGTTGGAAAATCTTTAGCAAAGTGACCATACTTGTCACACCTAAAGCATTGGACTTTGGAGAGATCCCTCTTCAGCTCCTTTATCTCTATTCCTCTTGAAATAGCCTTTCTTCCCATCTTTCCCTTTCTTCTTCGAGGATTGAGAGGCGAGAACATGAATGTCTTCATTAGTTGAGCTTTGACCAATTCCTCTAGTAGCCAACCTAGACTCCTCCTGAATGCAATCCGCCCTCAATTGATCAAACTTAGGAAGTTTCGATCTTGCACTGATTCCTTGAATGTAGGACTCCCAAGATGAAGGAAGACCATTAAGAGCAAGCATGGTCAAGTCCTTGTCATCAACCACATGACCAATAGTTGAGAGTTGATCTCTCAATTCCAAAATCTTCATGATGTAAGTAATAACCATTTCTCTTTTCGCCATCTTCACATGATGGAGTTGTTGCTTCAATGCAAGTGCCCGGCTAGTGTTGTTGAATTCGTACATCTCCTCCAAAGTTTTGAACGTCTCTCTTGCCGTCTTCAACTTGGAGACAATAAGAACAATATGATCCTTCATGGAATCAACTAACATCTTCTTCGCCTTGATATCTTTCTTCTTCCATTGAACCTTCTCTTCCTCATCCGTTAGCTTGGGGACTTTGCTCTCCACAAAACTCAGCCAATTCATTTTCCTCCAAGGTGAGCATAATTTTGAATCTCCATGAAGTAAAATTTGATCCTCCCTCGAGTCTATCCTCAATCTTAAGACCATTCACCATCTTGACGAAGAGATATAGACAACAATGAGAAAGAGAATATAGAATATCACTGTAATCAAATCTGATCAAGATCTTCTTCAAACCCGCTTTGATACCATGTTAGTTTTATGATCAGATGTAATGCATAGAAAATTAATTCAAAAATCAGACACAAAACACAGCAGATACCCTGGGAAAACCCTCCACTTGAAGGAGAAAAAACCCAACAACAATATATCACTTATATATTGAATCTCAACAACAATTATCTCCTTACAAGAGGCCGATATGAAGGCCTAAATATAAGCACTAAAAATATGATGCAACACAGAAACACAATGAAGTAATTTGCTGATGAAATCTCAGCCTTCTACTATGTTGATCTGCCTTTGAGGAAGAACTCGCACTTGATGAAAAATGGAATAAGTCGATGATGAAACAATGAGACATCACCAAGTATATATTCAATGTGATGGAGGGAGACGTGCCCTTTCAAAAACATAAGTCGGCCCAGCATAGAAAGATGTGCCCCTCCAATAAGATCGCGACCATGCAAGAGGTCGGCCTTATTAGTAATTTGTGCTTCTTCATTAATTCATGCCATTCCAATAATTAAATATAGTAACCAAGGATTATACCTCTTCAATAAATCGATGTCACATAAATTAAATAGCCCTAGGCTATCATTTAATTTATCATCATGAAGTAAGGAGATCGGCTGGAAGTGGAGACCGACGTTGCATAACATCAATAGTTTAATTGATTTATCATGAATTTTGGAGGAGGCAAAATATTTTATATATTTTTATATGGGCTTGGGTGGCCCCTTTTTGGAGGAATAAGGTGAAAAAATAATTTTAATAAAAAAATTAAAATTAAAAGACAAGTTGGCGCCCAAAAGAAGGAACAAAAAATAAATTAAAAAACAAATTAAATTCCAAAATTGGTGCCCAAGTTGGGTTGGCCAGATTGGGAGGCATAAGGAGGAATGATATAAATACAAGGTCATTTGGAGGCATTTGGACATCAACAAATTATCTCTGCTTTTCTGATCTGCCCTTTGGCGAATATTCTAAGGACGAAAACCCTTAAGAATATAGGAGTTGGGCAAAAACCTAGCACTTCAATGGAGGACTTCATGATGGAGGTTCACTTGTGCTTCCATGGAGATTTTTGATAGTTTCATAGTCAGATTTTGCATCAGCATAGGTGACTAGTTTGGAGGGGCAAATTTGGGCAAATTTGAAGGTATTCTTCAGATTTTCAAGGGTTGCAAACCCTATAATCAGACCAGCAGGCCAGCGCACCCTTGCGGGTAGAGTTTGAAGTCATTTTTCATCAAATATTTGCATTTCATTTGCATTGGTGTGAGCTGGAGCTATTCGCCCAGCTAGGGTTAGGGTAGCAAATCATTTTCATTGCACATTTTGGAGTTTCTTCATATCAGTAAACTTCTGTGTGTTGTTGGGCATGTTTGAAGCCCATTTGATTGTGTAATTGCATCAGATAGGTCTGATTTGTAGCAGCAAACTGAACATTTGAATATCAAAATTTTGGCATGTGATAGTGGATGTCTTGGTGCTCTATTGTGATTTCATACTTGTTCATGATTAAACAAATCTGCAATGAGTTTTGATGTTATTGGGATTATTGAATGCCACTGCTAATACATGTGTAAACTCAGAAATTTTTATCAGCAACTAGGGTTTGAGCATAAGTTAAAAACTTAAAAATCATAAAATTAGGGCATTATTTTGTATTGCAAAAATCAGAAAAAATTATCAAAATGAAATAAGAAGAAATTATCAGATGATAATGACTATGAGGATTGGTTCAAAGCAGATATTTAAAATCACCTAAACATGAAGGGCAACAGATGTTGAAAATACCTCTTTTGAATTATCAATACTTGAAGGGTTATAGATTTTTCCTGTGCTTGCAGCACCTCTCGTCAAATCCCCATACTCATTTATGGTCCATCCATGGACCCCAGGTGACAAACCGCTGAAGTTAGCCTCAACTCTTGATAGTTCCATGTTTACCTGAGCAAATCGCACAACTCCAATAATTTTGGGACCTTTAAACTCAGCAACAGCAGCAGAGACCAAGAAGTCTGCACCCAAGAAAGCCATATGCTAACAACTCACATGGATAGAGACATAAACAGAATCAACTTTACAAGAAGAATTAGAAATTCAAAATGCAAGTCTGCTACAGAAATTATTTTAATAGACCAAACTAAAGTCCTTCCAAGATGGCAGTAGTGAGGAACTTCTGTAATTAGCAACACTATGAAGGTTCCGTATCTATTCAACTTAGCAAAACAAGGAACCATTCGCACGAATCTTTCCTTTAAACCAATAATGATGGAGATCACACTTGGAATGTTTTAAAACATTCTGAAAATTGTCTAAAAAACAATACAAAGGCATTGTACTTGTGAATCTAGAAGTCAAAGATACATTACACAAAATCCATTTTCTAACAGCAATTATGCCACCAATTCAGCAGCCAGAAAAACACAAATTGACTTTAATTTTCTGGGTTTTTCTTTGATTATGGATTCTATCCCAGTTGCTATAATTTGTTAATTTGTTGAAGGAATTCAGCAAAATTGCAACACATGAATATGACTGATTGCCACCAATTCTTGAAATAACAATAGCTATTAAACTTAATTTTACTAAACTAGAGTCTCATAAGAGGTTCCAAGTTTGACTGCTAGTCTATTACACCTCTTTAGTAGATATTCATTCAAACCATAAATTGTTTAGAGCATGACAACAAATTTATCTGCAAGAATCAGGAAAATTCTGTACAGGTTAAAAAAGCAATCATTTAAAAGGGAAGTTTAAACACATTTTTAACAAATTTCTCCCAGTGATGAGGGTTGCTAATAAAGGAAAACCATAGTTTAAATGGGATCAGACTGGATCAAGATTAATATGGATGATGCTTCTAGAGGCAATCCCCATAGTTCAATCGATGATGCTGGTGCAATGGCAAAGGATCATAATGGAAAGATCACTCCCATAGTTCAAAAACTCAGGCTTGGCAAAAACTTGGCAGGCCTAATACTGGATTTGGAATCAAGACACAGCAAAATTTCCAAATATTAAAAAACACATAAATTTGTATAATAATATTAAAAAGCATGCACAAAACTAAAATTTATAGAACTCAATAGTAGTTTTTCCTTCATTCATAGATCAAAAAATAAAATCAGTGCACATCATAGTGTCATGATTATAAATTACAAATCTGTATTAATATTTTACAAATTTCTTCTCTGACTAAAGCTTCTAAGTGATTGTGTTGGTGCCCTCAAATTGAATGGTAATGATTCCTGTTGAAGAATAATATCATCCTTGACCATATCAGATCATCCAATGAACCCTCCATTGACACTTCACCTTTTGCCTCCACCTATACCTACATCTGCTGCCCATTCTGTTACTCCTCTCAAAATCAGTGATCTCATAGGTGGAAAATATGGGCAGAAAACAATATTTATTTGTTTGCTTTTATGTTTTCCATTGATTAATTGATGTAATTTTGTCAAAATGCACAATTCCATAAATGACCAAAAAAAAGAGGGGTTTTGTGTGTTTTCTGCCTGCTGCCTTTTTTTTCTCCACTACCAGGCAAGTTTCCAGCATAAACTAACCAGAACTTGTGGGTTTCACTGCCATTACTCACGAAAAACTTGCCAGCCAGTTTTCAACAAGCAACTCACCAGTCAGTTTTGCCTCGTGATTCTCCCAGGTTGGCAAGTAACTCACAGTTTTTGAGCAATGATCATCCCTTCTCTATAAGAGAGGAATATGTATAGCATTAACAACAGTCGGTCACAATCTAGTAATTGAATCTAATTCTAAAATGTTGGTAACTAGTATCAACAGGAATCCACATACAATGAACTGGCAGGTTCAGAAAATTGCTCAAGATATAAAACTCCTTTCCCCTTTCCACAAGTTCAGACTAAATTACATATCTAGTAAGAAGAATTTAGTTATGGATTGGTTAGCTAAGGGTTTAAGTCTGCTGTTGGTTGAGAAGTAATCTCAAGATAACTGAAAAAAACATTGGGATGGATTTTGACAGGCTTAATGCAGGCTTCATGAAGAAAGTTTTCAATGATATACTTAGGGAAATTAAGTGCGAGGGGCAATGAGACTTCAAGCACAAGGAACTATAGCAGAGACTTTACTGACAGAAGCAAATGGTAAGACATGCCATTCAATGGAATTCACAAAAGTGGTGCTCCGTCATAGCTTGGCATGTGACCTATCAGTATATCCATTGCCATGCTCTGTTGTAAAAATTGTTTCATTACTCCATCTTCGTTCATAGTATCTGTCTAGCTTTTGAGCAATTTTCTCTTGTCCATATGTATTGGTAATTCTGGGAGTCCAGCTCTAATAGATCATTCCTCTAAAGAAGTTCACGAAGGAATTTAACTAGTCTGGAATTGTAAATTTTATATCCTGATTCATATGGTTCAATTGTTTCTTCTGTGGACAGAATCAAAAAGGTTTTTGAAAGTGAGTTGATTTGTTGAGATGGGGTGAGAGTTTGGGCTGACATGTCCTTTTCCCAGTGGTTCAATTCTCTTGGAGAGAAATTGGTGGAATAGGCTGCTGCATTCAAGGGAGATTGAGCTGGTGGCTGTCATAAGTTTTCAAGTTTCGCTGCAGCCCTCTTTTTTTGGTTGCACACTTTTCTGCTTTTTCTAGCGTACTTTAATTTCTCCCTTAGCTTTTGCATGTTGTGGTTTTGTCAATTGGGTGAGCTCTATTTTTACAAGTGTGTCCCTTGATTTCGGCTGGGGATAATCTTGATTCTTGGCAAAAGAACTGAAAAAAGCATTCCAACCCCTCTATCTTCTTCCATTGATAGCAAGATGAGGTTTGAGGGCAATTTCAACCATAATCAGTGGAAATACAGAAAATTCACAACCTTTTCTACACAGAGAAGTGTTTTTCTGAAATCTGTGGATTGATTGGGTAGAGCTTCTCCCCTTAAATTGCACTGTTTCTGCTAAAATTCGTTTCCCAACTAATTACAGACCAGGCACAAATAAACAATCTAAAATAATGCAAAAATGATAAATAAGGCCTCCAAGAGCTCAATACTAAGCAGTTTCAGGACCATTCTTCAGACTGTAAGCTTATGTTGATAAGAAATTGTCTCCTCCATCTGGCAACAATAAGGTAACAAGGCAGCAGATTAGTTGCCTTTTCATGTAGTGGGTACCCAAGAATAAGATGATGCTAACCTCTCCAAGAGCCTTGTCCCTGCCGCTCACAATAGGTAAGATGAAGTTTTTATCTCTATTCCACTCATTAGTTGTAAGACTTTGCAGGAGGACATCACTGAAATTAAGTCCAAAATTGATGCTCCATATGAGCATATTGTGACCCTGATTTCTCAGAAAAATCACAATACAGGTGTTGCAAATGGCTGTGATAAAGATTTTAAATGAACAATTTAAGTTTGTCCAGGAAGCTGATTTTAAGTGGTACCAAGCAATGGCTATGAAAGTGGTTCCTAAACTTTTCAGATGCATCTATGACCTACTCTCAAAGGATAAGGGTCTGGCAAACCATTACAAATTATATAACTGTCTGTTTGAGGACCTAGTTGTGTAGACACTAGACACTGGTTCAAGCTGCAGGGCTCTTGGGTTTCTAGTAAGGGCAATGAAGGTAGTCATCTCTGTAGAAACAACTTAGACTATTAAGAAAGAAGCCATGCTTATCCATAGTCTTATTAATGGCTGTTGAGCTTCTATGGCGGCCTGTGTGTTTGGCACTCAGGAATTACGGCAGGTGTTAGCTGTGTCACTGTTTGATGAGAGAGTGGTTATGTTTTTATGATCTTGTGGTTGATCTGGATTGGCTCCATCCATCTGCTTTTAGATATTTTAGTGGAGTGTTAGATTTTCCTAAATTATAGTTTTTGGATGAAAATGTCACTCAATATATATATATATATATATCCATGCTTATCCATAGTCTCATTAATGGCTGTTGAACTTCTATGGCGGCCTGTGTGTTTGGCACTCAGGAATTACGGCAGGTGTTGGCTGTGTCACTGTTTGATGAGAGAGTGGCTATGTTTCTATGATCTTGTGGTTGATCTAGATTGGCCCCATCCATCTGCTTTTAGAAATTCTAGCGGAGTGTTAGATTTTCCTAAATTATAGTTTTTGGATGAGAATGTCACTCAATATATATATATATATACTCTTAATAGTAATTATGATAGCAATGATATACTGTTTTGTTGACGACTGGTTATTTCAGTTTTGTTGGTTATGGCAATGTAGCAATTTGGGCCACCTGCAATTTTGTAGTTATCATTTGATATATTCAGTCAATAGCTGGAAGGCTGGTAGGATTTGTTGTAGTATTTTGGTATTTTAATATAATTTCTCTCCTATTTTCAAAAACAACACACATTGTAATGCAATTATCAAACCCTTCCAATTTTTTTTCTTTAAAAAAAAAATTAACTAGAAATTTATTTCTCTATAAACCCACATTGATGCAGGAGTGCCTTAAAGATTGAGCAATCTTGTATCACCCAACAAAATAAAAAATCCTATCATTTTGCTATGTTTTGATTTGAACTGTGTTGTGAATTTTTCTGTGGTTATGGCTATGTCACGTGTGTTTGGGAGTCCTAGTAATCTATAGTGTTAATGCAAAGGCTATTGGTTGTCACATTGATGCTGCATACAAGCATACAGAAGCAGATTCTTGCATAAGTTTTAACAAAGGCAACCTTTGTGGAAGCAAAGAATTAAGCATACAACCTGCCAAGAGTTAAGTACGATCAGCTAGAGAGAAAAGTGAAATGTACAGTTGTCTATAGAGAGAGTTAAATGTATGATTGGCTGGAGAGAGGAGGGAGGGGAGGGAGAGAGCGAAATGTACAGTCAGCTAGAGAGAGTAGTGAAGTGTACAGTCAGCTGAAGAGAGTGAAGTGTATGGTCAGCTAGAAGTTGAAGCATAAAGTTTGTTGTAGCTGCAGCTATAAACAAGTGCCATCGCAAGATCAACACTTCTGTTATTTGCACATCGTTGAAAGACCAAGAGTCACCAGCAGCTAGTTTTACCAATCAAAGGATAAGCTGGGCTTGTAAAGAGATTAGATTTTATTGCAAAACATCTGCAAGTGAGCTAATTATTCTCATTGGGTTGGGCTGTGTAAGTTGTTTGGGTTCCATTAATTTTAGAGTGGCCTATAAGATGTACAAATCTTCTACAAAAATTTATATTGAGTGTGCTTTCTCAATTCTTCACTATCCTTCCTGTGCCCTTGTGATTTTGTTGTGCAACTTCGTGCAACCGTTAATCAATTGATCATTTGACCAACTTTTGGTTTGCATCAAGTGGTCCACATCTGGTATCAGAGCCTAAATGCTGAATATTTTTGTTTAAAGTCAAGTCTTTTAGATCCCTGTGAATGTTCAAATCAAAGTTGCTGAGAACATTGTGTTCTATAGGGAATCTCTTTTGAGAGTGATTGATCTCTTTGTTAGTTGATTTTTGTCTGGTTGAAGTCTATTATTTTGATCCCTTTATCCTCCTAAGGCATCCCTCTGTTTCTCATTCCATATTTGTAGACTTAAAATTGCAGAATTTCAGCATGCTCGATCTGCTGATGATGGAGTGAAAATTGTTAATCAAGCTTCAGCCAAATATTTCCTTGAGTTACCTACTCTTATGCAAGTGCCCATACCGAGCAGGGTGCCCATCCTGATACTCAAGTTTCCTTACAATTATGAATAGAAGTTAAATATCAATTCTTTGACTGTTTGTTTACTATTATTTTATTAGATTTCATTGTTTATTGTTTTAAGCATAGTTTGCGGACTCGCCGCGGACTCAGGAGTCCCTACCCTGGCCGAGTCGACTCGCCACGGACTCGGGAGTCGAGTCCAGGAGGGAGTCCCGACCCAGGACTCTCCTACGCGGCTAAGTCATAAAATGGGTTAAAACCCATGTTTCTTTTTATTTTTTTGTTCATTTTTAGACTCTCAATTGTGAAAAACAGGTCTGCAAATTGCTTTGAGGTTGATTGAAGCAAGGAGAACAAACTAAAAAGATCAAAATAGAGCCAGGTAAGTGATCTAACAATTGAATTATGAGTGTTTGATAATCAAATTAGGCTCTTATGTTCTCTAAATGCATTAATTTGTTCTTGTTTTTTTGTAAAACTACGGTTTTTTCTTTTTGCCGAGTCTGTGCCGAGTCTTTTCCCAAGTCCGTGCCGAGTCCCGAGTCCGAGTCATATTTTTGGGCTGCCGAGTCCGCGGCGAGTCCGAGTTTTCCAACTATGGTTTTAAGTACCATCACATGACTAAAACCCTTCCCCACAAAAAATAAAATACATTTTCTTGTGAAAAAACATGTGCTTATCAATACAAACTATGAAGACTATTGATATATGCAACTATAAAAAACAAACATACCTTCAGGTGATCCCTGACCAATCAGCCGAGCTTTCCGACCAGATTGTTCAATAGCTGTAGTCATAGATTTAAGAGGTGATGAACCAAGCACCCTGACTACCTGGTTAGACAGGTCTACATCTACTTTCTTCACACCTGACAAAGAATATATGCTCAACCAACTTAAGCTAGAAGAATGCCACCATGACCATTAATCAACAACTACATCTGCTAATTAATGAGAGTGCTACTTATGTTATAATTCAAACAAACCAACTTAAAATGCACAAGAAAATAAGTTGCTTATGGGCCATGGACCATGAACAGATATGACTTCCAATACTGTAGCAAATAAAAATCACTGCATACCATCCAATGGCTCTAGCTTGTTCCGAACAGATGAAACACATCCCTCACACTTCATGTCTACCATAAATTCCGTCTGTCACAAATAGAAATTCAACAGCAAGTCAAAATTCATCTAAGACAGAAGCTTGCAAAAACTTCGAATTGAGAAACAACATTTAGGTCACTATGTGACATACAATGAAGATGCTCGGCAACTGTAAGTATCTTAATCAATCTCAAGCACATTAGACTGCCTATTGTGTAAAAAAAACTCTCTAATCGTAGGAACAGGTGAAACCCAGCACTCAAAATCAATGTAATCAAAACCCAGGATGGACCTATAATGATTTAACATTTTAAACAACTGGACCCTGCCAGCAAGTAACAGTTACAGCTTCTTATAGTTATTATGCATTCATTCAGATGGCTGTTTACTGTAAACAAGAGCAGCAATAAAAAGAGTTGTCAGCTGAGTACCAACTTGATTCACCTTGAGGCACGTGTTGTTCAACTTTATAACTTGCATTCTCAGCAAACAAACTAATTTATGCGTGTAACTTGGAATGGTTGTGGAGATTAACTATGGGAATAAGCTTTATACATGACAATATCTTGTGGTAACAAGTAACAACACACTGGAGATTTTAATTACCGGGTCACAATCATGGAAACCAGAGAATTTGGTAGAAATGTCCATATATTACAGCCCTAAGAAGAGCTTCACTGCAAAATAGAATATGAAGTGCATTTAAATCCATGGATATAAGATATATGAGACATGACACAAAATACAGACTAGACTAATAAGGGCCTGATCAAACTATGAAATCGAAGGGGTTTGAACTTGAACTCGTCTCTAAAATCATTTATGATTATGGAGATTACCTGTGGGCATACGTTTTATACATGACAATCTGCTGCAGTGACAACAGAACACAGTGGAAATTTTAAATATCAGATCACAATCATGGAAAACACAGAATTTGGTAGAAATTTCCATAGAGTATGGCTTTCAGAAGACCTCATCACAAAATAAAGTAATCAAGTGCATTTTAATACTACTGGAAAATAGGATGATATTATAGACAACACAAAGTACAAACTAGATAAATATGGGGATGAGGAAAACATCAAATCCACTGGGTTCGAATTTTAAACCATTATTAAAATAATTTATGATTATGACTCCAACATGATATCATTATTCTCTTCGATATGATTTATTATGAGATTTTGCATGTAAACATGCATTATTTCTCTATTGGCCAAACCAGCAACAAATGCAGCACCGACTGATGAGTGAGCTACCTAGTGCCATGGCAGCCCTGAAATAGCCTCGTTAAGATCATATGGATATTAAGAAGCGTCCATCATTAACACATCAATTAGTCAATCTTCCCCCTCATTTGACCAGCAAGGATTTTGAGGCAGAAGAGAAAAAAACTGTATACCAAAAAAATTGCTGGCATTTACACAATAAGCAGTGACCTCAACAGACTAGGTCAGAGTTGACAAGTACCCTAATGGCAGCTTGACTGGATCACTGCTAAGCTGTACAAATCTGTAGCATTTCACAATGATCTGCTGCTTTGACTGAAAATTATTCAGTATCACCCAAAATTTTCCACCGTCAACTTTTCAAGGTTCTGTTTGACTATTGGAAGGTATAATTTAACTCCATTGACTTGATATTGACTACAGTATTATATTTGCTGTCCTTTTTCTGCTGTTGGTTTCAATAGCATCACTGGTTAGTTGACATTGTAAATTATGATTTTATTTTTTTTGTTTCTAAATGCTACTGCAATTGCTGAACTGGGTAAAGGATGGATAAGGTATTTATAAGCAGTGTTAATAGAGATGGTTAAAAGCAAATTCAAGACATTGACATACAAATTATGCAAAATATGCACAACACAAAGGAAGCGACATAAAATAAGATCAAGAAATGCATGTCAAAGTAGATCACAGCAGACAACTAAATAGGAAAAAAAAACTCTAAAGAAAAATAGAAGAGAATATGAACAAAGAGATCAAGATCATCCCTAGAACACAACCCCTTCCTTGGATAAGAGAATTAAGAAGAGCAACCTATGGAACCTTGAACTCAAAGGAAATGCAGGTCAGAAGGAAATTTCTTTTGGTTATGAAAAATCACATGACAAGATAAAGTTCCTACCATGATACTTTACCTCAAAGAATCAACATTAAAATGGCCCGATAACCTTCATATAAAGGACAAGATCAACAAGCAACACACTAATACTTTGAACATATGTAAGTTTTGAATTCCACCTTGACTCTGCTTTCAACGGTCAAAGAATCAACATTAAAATGGCTCGATAACCTTCATATAAAGGACAAGATCAACAAGCAACACACTAATACTTTGAACATATGTAAGTTTTGAATTCCATCTTGACTCTGCTTTCAACGGCTTCTGCTGCTCAAGTTAACTCCCATCCTACAAACCCTTTCCTTGACTCTTGGACTATTGGATCTAGCTAGGTATCTTTGTTTACATCAAGGTGGAAGGATGAAGCCCTTATTACACCAGGGCATGGGTGTTTCTACTCCTCTAACAATGCCTCTATTTCCCTTAGCAGTGTGCAGCTTTCTGATTTAGGGCTTTCGACTGCTCTATCTGGTTTGATCCCAAAGAGGTCCAAAGATCTGGTCAGTGGTGGCTCACTGGTGGAGGCTCTGGACAAGGTTGTTTTTCCCTCATGTGTGGAGGATGGAGGAAATATCCCTGTGCATAATGCTTTGGATTTGATGGCATCTCTGCACTCCTTTGCATTTGCAGTGCAGAAATCTGTGATGACAGCAGATGTCACTCCTACTCAGCTTGTGGAAGCAATGTTAGAGGTGGTAACAGGGCAACTAAGTGGGTGTGTGCAATTTCAAGTTCTGAGAAGAACACTACACTCATTTAAGGATCAATGAAATGTATTCGATGAAGAAGCTCATTATTCTGAGAAGGGTTTCATTTGCAAATTTAATCATTTCTGGCCAAGTTTATTTGAAATTCATTCTTGGGTGTCTTGGAATCGGATGCATTTCCTTGAGAAGTCTGTTGACATTTATTTATCATTGTATGTGAATCCTCAATCAATAGGATGTCCATTCTTGAAAAGGGCTCATAGTTTTGGGGGAAGGCTGTTTACTTCACTGGGGGTGTTTCAGCGTAATACGGAAGCAAACTAGATTATATACATAACATAAAAAAGTACGACATATTCGAGAACATAAGATGCTTGAAATATGGAATGCTTCTATTCATTTCCAACAATAGATATCAACATGTACAATCATATGGATATCAACAGTACCATCAATAAAAATGTCTTCCTAACTACAAGGACTCGATACATATAACCCTCGGTGGTGGTTGAGCAACCAACCGTCATGACGTTTCATGACAACCTATTGACCACTATGTAATGTCCCCATTTTTAGCACTACACTTCCTAGTGGCTGTTAGCCTATTTTCGGTTACCCACAGGTAGGTCAGAGGCAGAATTAGGGTTTCCAACTATTCGGAGGTCTCTTATGTGGATTCAGGGGTTTGTATGTCGGGGTTTTGCAATTTGGTTTATGGATTCCTTTTGGGTTTTCAGAGAGCTTTAGAGGGATGTGACATGCGTTTCAATCAAGGGTTTGCATGCAAGATTGGTTTTTGGATTCTTTCTGGGTTTTCAGAGAGCTTCGCAGTGGTATGACATGCATCTACATCTGACAACCTTTTCCAGAATTACTATTTTTAGTAAATTGCGACAATTGCCCGATTTGTGCTCAAAACACATTTGGAGTCACTTACTATTTTTAGCAATATGCTATTTACAGTAAGTGCTATTTTAGCAATTCAATTTGGGGGTTTCCGGAGGGGTTTCTATTTTTAGCAGTGGTCGGTCATGATATTGCTATCTTCAGTTGGTCACAGTATTCTTCTCTGGGTCTTCAGTTCGCTCAGCTTGGGTGTTTGGCACATACTATTTATAGTAAGTCATCTTTGGGGGAGTTGGTTCCAGGCCATTGTACTCGCAACAGAATTATCACTCAGTTTATTTTCGGAGAGCCTAAGGTTGCAATTGATATTTGTTTAACTCGACCACTTAAGCTATTTTATAAAGTTACATTATAAAGTTAAATTATAAACTTATATTAAGGGGAAAAGTGGTCATTGATGTGTACATTGCGCCTAATGAAACAACTTTAAGTTGTTTTTAAAAGCTTATTAAATATTTTATTTCCTCCTTAAGTTGGGACACCTAAAGGAGAGGAGATATGACATTTTAAAATGTTAAATATTTAAAAGGAGAAGGGCATGGTCTTCTAGGGAGGACTTAAGAAAAGTTTGGAGTCCAATCACCCTAACTCTTTATATTCTCATCTTGGCTCTCATTTTCACATGGAGACTTTGACGACATACTGAAATGTTGTCGGATTGTCTTCTAGTTCCCTAGGCTGCGTTGTGAGGACGAAAACCCTCCAGCGTATTGGCTGGCTTCGGTGGTGAAATATCCACCCTAATCAGATATTGGTGTTTATAATCAGTTGAGATTTACAAGAGCTTCATGGGTTCGATTTTGGTGAAAGAAATGATGAAGATTTTTCAATACTTCTAGGTGTTTTGGTGTGCTTTCGATTACTTACAGTTTTGGTGTGGATTTCTGAAGGATGGAGTGATTTATTTTGGTTTATGGGTGTTTTCAAAAAAGGACCTGAATCTGGTTTTTTAATCATATCTCTCAAAGGGTTTGGAGTTTGCAAATGGGTAATGGTTTATTGGAAGCCTCTCTCTAGGGCAATTCCATCGAGCATTGATTTGTATTTTTTGGTGTTGAAAATGATTTTTAAGGACAAATCGCCCCTTTCCAGCCAGCACACTTTACAGAGGTCTTTGGAGTATGGTCTGCCACTTTGAGAAGGGTTTACTTGCGGTCAAGAAGCTTGTCAAAGAGACGTCACCTCCTATTTCAGCAGCTAGTTTGTTCCACTCTTCCTAGTATTGGTCGATGCCCTTGAAGGAGTCATTTTATGTTGCCAAGAAGCTGTGTAATCAGGTCTGAAGCTGTTTTGTATTTCTCTATTTTGTCATGTAAAAATCTGAACTAGTTGTTATTGAAAATCAGAATATATTTGAAGGCAAATTCTTCTCTCTATTGCAAGTTATATAGTTACCTTGTGTTGCAATCTATTATGATTATCATGGCATGCCTCTCTCTCAATTGATACATGAAAAAACAAACAACAAGCAAACCCAAAAACTTGAAACAGCAGTTTGAAAAAAGCAAAAAAAAAAACAGGGGTGCACATTACAGTGGTATCAGAGCCAAATCCTTTCTACCAGCCTGTGGTGTCAGTAGTTGCATAATAGATTACAGCAGTTGGTCTTCTACATTTAGAACTATGGATGCATCTATGTTTTGTGATTATCTTTGTACCAAGTATAATGAATATCTCTCTCTTCCTAAGGAAATTTGAGATGTTCTCACTTTCAATCAATTCTTGGGTGGACTAGGAGTTGTGAGAAGAAAAGGAAAAAAGAAAGAAGAGATGAAAGAATGATTTGCAGCTTACAGATGTTCCTGAAAGGCTTGAACAACAGCGTGGCATTGGTCAAGAAATAGAGGCAAACAATGAGGAAAGCAACACAAGTTCATTTCAGCAGAATGATGAGTTGGAGAGTGAAGATCCAAAAGGAGAATTACTTGCCCCTTCTACAAGTGAGGTGTACCCAAGTTTTTATGTTGGTGATGATTCCAATGTGTTTGCACCTAATCATGTTGAAGATTTGGTGATAAATGGTTCTTCTCTTCTTGTTGACCTAGCTTCTCAAGAATTTTCACATGGAGAAATTATGACAAGTGATCAAGGAGACCCTTTTGGTATGCATATGACTATTCATGATGAGATCAGAAATATACCTATAGATGATGGGCTCATTGAAGGCAAAAATGATTTCCAAACAACTAGCATTGATGACTCTTTGCTTCATTACAGTGTTGGTGACTTGGGTGGCATCATTGAACCATCTTATGAGCATTGCCATAGTGATGATGTTGGTGATAATTCAAAGGTCACTCAAAACACAAAACATAAAGTAAGTTATGAGTTTGCCATTGGAGAAGAAGCTTTGTATGGAACAGCTACAGAACGATCTCTTTGAGAAGGTTGCTGCCATTAATGTTGAGCTTGGTGTGACTGAAAATTCCAAAACAGCACCTACAGGAGAGCATTATCATCATACCAATGATAGTAATCTTGGTTGTGAATTGAGGGCTACCATGTTTTTTGATCATAGTGCCTTATTCCAAGAGTCAACACTCCAAGAGGGGGACAATGAACACTTTCCTATTGATCAAAACAATCAGTCCCATAGCATTTGGGATCCCGGTGTGGGATGAATTTCCCTTTGATCCAGATGACGAAATGGAACGTGTTGAGGACCCTATATCAGCAAACAGTGGTGACATTATGCTTGAGTTTGGGGCTGCCTTCTCGTTTGATCAAAGTGACAGTGAGGAAGAACCGGACTTAGAAGTCTATAAGGGTTCTGATATTGAAGAGTTTGATGGTGTTCTTGAGCAAAAATCATATTTATTAGTGCACGAAGCTGATCATCATCTAGATGTTGAGCAATGTCATCACATGGACGGTGTGGGGTGTGAAACTAGGGACAGCCATGGAGTCATTGAAAACAAGAATGAGAGTTCTGATTTTAAGCAAAGGCTCGAAGAAATTGTAGAGTCTGATCCCATTTATGATATTGAGCATTCTCAACTAGTGGGTGGTGAAGAAGGGGAGTCTTGGAGCAGCTATGAGGGCAGCAAAGACACGAAACTAAGTTCTGATTTTTACTTCCAGCCTATCAGCGGTACACCACCTTTGCATACTTATGGATGGAGAGAACAGTTCAGGGTTTCCGTTGAAGATGAAGTGCAAGCTCTATCTAGTTTTGACCAAACACACAGTTTGATAGAAGAACTCTACAGGAAGGCTCAAACTGATGAGAAACAGAAAGGGGTTAAGGATGAAGTAACCCTCCCTAAGTTGCAACTTGTTAAAGATTCTTTGGAGAAATTGAAATCACCATACATAAACTTGACCAGAGATTGAAGTTATACCTTTGAAATTGCAAAGAAGACCATCGATGCTTTCCAAGAAAAAGAGAGACAAGTTGATGAGCTTACTCATGAGCTTGAGACAACAAAAGATATGTTAGGAAACACTCAAGTGGCATTAATGGAGGTAGAGGAGCAGCTAGCTGATTTCAAACTTCTCAATGAACAAGAGAATGCACAAAGAGTTGAAGAAATCAAACAGGTAATTGAAGAGCTTGATAATCTTCAAGAAGAGTTTGACTTGGGGAATGTTCCACAAAAATCAGAAGTTGCATGTGCAGATTTGGACCAGCAAAATGGAAGTGAGCAAGAGGAAAGGGATGACTTCCAAGTTTTTGACAATCCTCTCTTTGAATTGAGTGTTGAAGAAACTTATGATAACCCTCTCTTTGTGATGGACAATAAAACATGTGGTGAAGTGACCGAGCATGAGACTAGGTATGATTTCCAGCGTATTAATGATAAGATATCAATCTATGAGGACATGTCACACTTGGTGAGTGGCAATCTTCCAAGGCTATTTGATAAGGAATGCATAAGTGGGTTAGAGGATAAAGTCTACACAAGGGAAATGATGATTCAGGGAGATTTCAACATCTTTGACATCAAGGTGTTGCCCAAACATAGTTTGGTAGCTGCTGGTAATTTCATGACAGCAGCAAAAAGTGAAGAATTCAGACTTGTTACTCAAGAGGAAGGGGGTAAAGAAGAACCAAAGCAGATTGTTCACTTCCTTGACAATCCATCTCTTGGGTGGAGTGATGCTTTGGCTCCTACTAGTCCGTTTTTGGAGTTGGGATTGAAGACAACATTGGTTCCATGCTCTTCAGATGTGAATGCTTTCATGGTTAGGCTTCAAGGGTTCTTGAGAGAAGACACTAATTCCTTGAGAGTGCAGTTGATTATGATGGACACTTGGAGACGTGTTGTGTACTCTTTCCGGTATGTTGGGGATCATTCTTGGTTGGGTATCCTTGTTTGGCATCCTCGGCATGGTATAACAAAGCTTATTGGGTATGGTGGGATGAGGATCAAAATTTCAGAATTAGTGGTGCTGCTAACCTCCTTACCAGCCATCTGGTGGTTCCATTTGTACATCAACAAAAGGATTAGAAAGAAATTTTAAGTGTGGATTGGAGAGATGAACTGATGGTTACTCTTGGGGGTGATCTTTGGCTTAGGCAGGGTCAGATTCTGAGACACGAGCTTGCTGATTTGGAGCAGACCAGCCACCTTACATGGGGAGTTACTCTCATTCAGGAGAGTTGGTTCATCATTTCTTGTAAAGTAGGTGGAAGATATTAGTTGGAGATTTATTGGGTGTGTTTTCCAGCCACTCATGAGACGATTGGGTGTAGCAGGATGCTCATTTCACATGCTCATACTTGGGAATTCCTTTGGCATTGCTATTATCCCCTGTGTAGAGTGCATTGTATTTCACTGATCCCAACCTTGAACAGCAGTGGTTATTGGCTCCTTCAAATCTTTCCTACTCTCCAAGTTCACCTTATGGAGGTTTGCAATACAAATTTTGATAGTTTTCTCACAATTTTGGTTCAGGACAGCAAACCCCCACATGCTTTGGTTTATCATTCAGACGCTATTGGAGTGGGAACTGTAAGAGTTTTCCATAGTCTCCATGGTTGTACCATAATATTTTGGGCGAGACATAGCAGATTTATATGGAGTCATGTGGATGTTTTTGTTGAGCTCTTGCAAAGGATTGATTCCCTCTTTGCAAGGAGATTTGGATAAGTCACTTATGCAAGCGTGGCTTTGACAGATACCATATGGAGATTTGCTAAGGAGTTTGGTTTTGAGTTGGGTAGATTATTTTTCCTATTGCCTAGGTTTATGACAGACCGTGGAATTCTTGGTATTGCTCACTCAAGAGTCTTTTGGGCATGGGATGTTGCATGGTAATGATCTCAGTTCTTCCAGTCTCTTCAGTTTGAGTTCCATGGATGGTTACATTTTGGGGTTACAGGGGAGGTTAGTGCAGTTTTGGCATGATGGCTTCACTTATGTGATCAGAGTGGTGTAGCATCGACATGGTGGGTTCTTCGTGAGACGGACATGGGACCCTGGGATTCTACTTGTTTTGGTGCAGATCAATTTAAATTTTTCTGGAGATGTGGTGGTATTGCTTGAGGGCAAGCAATATTGGGAAGGGCGGACTGTAATGCCCCCATTTTTAGCACTACACTTCCCAGTGGTTGTTAGCCTATTTTTGGTTACCCGCAAGCAGGTCAAAGGCAGAATTAGGGTTTCCAACTGTTCGGAGGTCTCTTTTGTGGTTTCAAGGGTTTGCATGTCGGAGTTTTGCACTTTGGTTTATGGATTCCTTTTGGGTTTTCAGAGAGCTTTAGAGGGATGTGACATGCATTTCAATCAGGGGTTTGCATGCAAGATTGGTTTCTGGATTCTTTCTAGGTTTTCAGAGAGCTTCGCAATGGTATGACATGCATCTGCATCTAACAACCTTTTCCAAACTTACTATTTTTAGTAAGTTGCGATGGCTACCCGTTTTGTGCTCAAAACGCATTTTGAGTCACTTACTATTTTTAGCAGTATGCTATTTATAGTAAGTGCTATTTTTAGCAATTCAATTTGGGGGTTTCCAAAGGGGTTTCTATTTTTAGCAGTGGTCGGTCATGATATTGCTATCTTCAATTGGTCACAGTATTCTTCTATGAGTCTTCAGTTCGCTCAGTTTGGGTGTTTGGTACATACTATTTATAGCAATGCTATTTATAGTAAGTCATCTTTGGGAGAGTTGGTTCTAGGCCATTGTACTCACAGCAGAATTATCACTCAGTTTATTTTCGGAGAGCCTAAGGTTGCAGTTGATATTTGTTTAATTCGACCACTTAAGCTATTCTATAAAGTTACATTATAAAGTTAAATTATAAACTTATATTAAGGGGAAAAGTGGTCATTGATGTGTAAATTGAACCTAATGAAACAACTTTAAGTTGTTTTTAAAAGCTTTGTTAAATATTTTATTTCCTCCTTAAGTTGGGACACCTAAAGGAGAGGAGATATGACATTTTAAAATGTTAAATATTTAAAAGGAGGAGAAGGGTGTAGTTTTATAGGGAGGAATTAAGAAAAGTTTGGAGTCCAATCACCCTAACTCTTTATATTCTCATCTTGGCTCTCATTTTCACATGGAGACTTTGACGACATACTGAAATGTTGTCGGATTGTCTTCCGGTTCCCTGGGTTGCATTGTGAAGACAAAAACCCTCCATCATATTGGCTAGTTTCGGTGGTGAAATATCCACCCTAATTAGATATTGGTGTTTATAATCAGTTGAGATTTACAGGAGCTTCATGGGTTCGATTTTGGTGAAAGAAATGATGAAGATTTTTTAGTACTTCTAGGTGTTTTGGTGTGCTTTCGATTGCTTACAGTTTTGGTGTGGATTGTTGAAGGTTGGAATGATTTATTTTGGTTTCTGGGTGTTTTCAAAAACGGATCTGAATTTGGGTTTTACATCACATCTCTCAAAGGGTTTGGAGTTTGCAAATGGGTAATGGTTTATTGGAAGCCTCTCTCTAGGGCGATTCCATCAAGCATAGAATTGTATTTTTTGGTGTTGAAAATGATTTTTAAGGACAAATCGCCCCTTTCCAGCCAACAAACTTTACAGAGGTCTTTGGAGTATGGTTTGCCACTTTGAGAAGGGTTTGCTTGCGGTCAAGAAACTTGTCAAAGAGACATCACCTCCTATTTCAGCAGCTAGTTCGTTCCACTCTTCCTAGTATTGGTCGATGCCCTTGAAGGAGTCATTTTATGCTGCCAAGAAGCTGTGTAATCAGGTATGAAGCTGTTTTGTAGTTCTCTGTTTTGTCATGTAAAAATCTGAACTTCTTGTTATTGAAAATTAGAATATATTTGAAGGCGAATTATTCTTTCTATTGCAAGTTATATAGTTATTTGTGTTGCAATCTATTATGATTATCATGGCATGCCTCTCTCTCAATTGATACATGAAAAAACAAACAACAAGCAAACTCAAAATCTTGAAACAGCAACTTGAAAAAACCAAAAAAAAAAATAGGGGTGCACATTACACACTTATCGGGACTTAATTACCTGAGTAAACATGACATTTATTACATTAATTATTCATACTACAACTATAGTTTTATTAAACATAAGTAACTAGCCGACTACGGCTGACTACAACTAAATGACGGCTTACATCATCCCCCCACAAAAGAAGTCTTCTAGACTACATGATAACCAAAAGGGATGAATGATATTGCATATAAAGCTAATGAGAAGGGGGAAGCGAGGACGTCGCTGGATGCACTGATGATGTCATGGTAGTCGTCAGAAAGTGTTGCTCCCGCAATCGCCTCACTTCCTCTATATGCATGCGGAGTTGGTGGTCGGCAAGTATCTCCCTCTCCCTAGCGGCTTTAACCATGCGAGCCGCCTCCATCAGTTGGCTTTTGGCCTTGTCCACATCTGTGCTCTTTGTGGCCAACTGCTCCTCCAACTACTTTACTCCTTGTTCCCACACCTGCTCCCTTTGCCATGCCTCTTCCTCCAAAGTGTTCACCTTGGCCTCCAAGGCCACTGCTCGAGCTTCCTCAGCACTAGCTAGCCATTTCTGCTCCGTCAATCGTTTTTGAAGGTTTGACATAATTTTCGCCAACTCTTCCTTTATCTGCGCCACTCCTGGCACTCCTGGCGATGCAACAAGGGAAACTGGCGATTCGGTCGTTGTGGTGACCTGCTCCTACGTTGTAATCATTCCCCATGTAGTCACTGGCCTAGTGGTTGGCAGTAATGCTAGCGGTCTCAACATTGGCATGTCTAGCGTGTCTGGCAATGTGGCTAGCAATGTGGCTGGCACCGAGGTAACTAGCAATGCCAGTCTTGGCAGTGTATCCCCTGAAGCTGCCAAATCTAGCAGCGTATCCCCTGAAATAGCCAGACCTGGTGGCGTACCCCCTAAAACTACCAAACCTAGCAGTGCATCTCCTAGTGGTGCCGCTGAAACTGCCAACCCTGGCACTGCATCTCCCGAAACTATCGAACTTGGCAATGGCAGTGTGGTTGAAACTGAAACTGCCAACCTTGGTAGTGCATTTCCTGAAATTGTCAAACCTAGCGATGTACTTCCTGCAATTGCAACTGCCAACCCTAGCAGAGTACTTCCTCAAACTGCAACTACCAACCCTGGCGGTGTGGCAACTGGCAGTGCCAAGTCTAGCGGTGTGGCAACTAGTAGTGCCAAGTCTGGTGATGTGGCAATTGGTGGTGCCAAGTCTCGTGCCAACGGCGCCCAACCTAGCAATGTGCCTAGCACGGAAGCTACTACTCTCAATGTCTGCCCAACGCCAATCGGCAATGCCGGCAAGGTAAATGTCACAACCGCCGGTGGGCTCTCAATGCGAACTGGCGGTGTTGGCAGGGTGAACCACGCTGGCTGGAAGGGTGGTATCACAACCACCTCCTCTACTTCCATCTCTGGTGTAGTCTAAGCACCAGCTGCCAAGGATACTTCTTCGTCTGTTGGCGAACTGGCAACCGATGTCAAAGAAGACAAATCAATCAGTTCATCTTACTCCTCTTCCCCGCTCTTTGTCGATGCTTCCTCCGTCGATGCTACCTTTGGTTTATATTGCACTATTTTCTTCCCCTTGTCCACTTTGGTGTCTTTCTAGAGATGCAAATCAGCTATGTTTCTTTTCACCTGGCAATTAATTCTTGGCAGGATGAAACAGTAGTTGTAACTGCCGAACTAAGGTTTGGCATGTATCTGCTTCCTTGGTTGTCGTACGGTGGGAACTTTGCAACTTTTGAACGTCGTACGCAGAAGCCTCTTGGCCATACGTTTTGAAATCTCGGCCCAACTTGATGTACACCTCTCCTACCTTGAGTATGTCGTACGATGTGGAGATGTGCCAAAGGCCATACGTTTTGAAGATATGCCAAGTGTCGTATGGTGTGAGAAATTGCCAAGTATCGTATGGGTCTCTTAAGTCTGTCGTACACTATGATGCTTGGCCATACGATCCAGCACCTATGTTTTGGTGAGTTGTACAATGTGAAGTCTTGGACGCGCACTTCTCTAGAACCCTTCACCATGTCGTATGTCCTCTCTTGGTCATACTACTTGCCTTGCCAAACTTTTCCTTTTGTTTGCCAAACCCTACCAAAGAATGTGTCGTACAGTTTACTCTTGTGCCTGTACGGATTCCTCCTTATCTTCACCTTCAATCACTTGCACATCTTTTCCAGACAAGTATCTTGCTCACTTCTTTATTCTCTCGCCAAACTTGTCTTTTCCCTGCTAGAGGTCGCACGACATTTTGTTTACTTTTTGGCCAATTTAATATTTCCTACCGAAGTCTCTTTCCGTTGCATTGCTCATGTGGGCTTACGATGTCTGACTTTATAATTTTTCGCCAGTTTCTTTCCTTAGCCACTGCCTTCCAAGGCCTTACGGCTTTCTTTTTGGCCCATATATGCCCTTTGATATTTTGTATTTTATTTTTTCTCTTTGATTCCCTTCGTCCTTTTTAATTTTTTAGTCCTTTCATTTTTCAAATTTTCCACTTTAATATTCTCAACTTCATTTTTTAATACTTTGGCCTTATTTAATTTTTTAATTTTTCCCTTTTACATTCTTTCTCTCTCCTGATTTTTTAAATTTTTTGATTCTTCCTAGGCATTTTTTCTATTTTTCTTTTCTCTCTCCTCTCTCTTCGATTTGTCATTTTCTCATTTTCTCCCTCCTCTTCAATTTTTGTTTCTTCTAAGTCTTGTCACCTTCTCTCCTCGTCTCTTTCTTTTTTCTCCTTGTCTCCTTTTTTCTCTCGTCTCTTTTTTCTCTCTCCTCGTCTCTTTCTGAATTTCTCACTACCTAGTACTTTGTCTCATTCCAACTTATCGGCTAGTGTTCTCTCTTTGTGCTCTCCATACTCGGCCAAAGATGTCTGGCTGGACGTGCCCTTCTATTGAGTTTCGTGCCCGATTGGTACTCGGTTCTTGTCTTTGTTAGGTTGTACAGGAATTAAAGGTTGTTCACACGATCATTGGTTGTCGGGAGTACGTCTCCAGCTAGTGTCTCGTTCCTTCTCTTCCGGTTTTGTTCGTTCTTCGTACCGTTGCAATATTTGTTGCCTTTGGAGTTCTTGGTCGCTCTCCACCTAAAGGTCCTGTAGGATGATTAAATGGTGGACCAGCAATCTTGGTAGACGATTGAGGAGATGGTCAACCTCGTTGTTCACTTGCAATCTATCCCAGATGACCGCCTAAGGAATCTCTCGCCTGAGAGCCTCCCTACGTACGTGGAAACTTAGTGATATATCCCACAGATTCACCAAATCCTAAGTCAACTCATCTTCTCTTTCTTCATTAGTTTCTACAGGCTCTTCCGTCGATCGACCCATTATGCTGCCATCATACTGACAAGTGATTCCCTGGTCCGCTTAGGCAACGGCGTCAAATGTTTACTTCACTGGGCATGTTTCAATGTACTACAGAAGTAAACTAGATTATATACAGAACATAGAAAAGTACAACATATTCAAGAACATAAGATGCTTGAAATATGGAATGCTTCTATTCATTTCCAACAATAAGTATCAACATGTACAATCATATGGATATCAACAGTACCATCAATGATAATGTCTTCCCGACTACAAGGACTCAATACATATAACGCTCAGCGGTGGTTAAGCAACCAACCGTCCTGACGTTTCATGACAACCTATTGACCACTAATCGGGACTCAATTACCCGAGTACACATGACATTTATTACATTAATTATTCACACTACAACTATAGTTTTATTAAACATAAGTAACTAGCCGACTATGGCCAACTATGCTATGTCCGACTACAACTATAGTTTTATTAAACATAAGTAACTAGCTGACTACGGCCGACTATGCTACGACCGACTACAACTAAAGACAATGATGGCTTACAAAGGCAGGTTTGCTTATGGAACCATGGTTTCTAGCATAGAAACAAAAATCTTTTGGGGAAAAAATCAGCAAACCAAAAGTATAAGATTTTTTGAAAAAATGGGGAAAATTTTGGATTTAAAAAAAACATAAAAAATTGTAGAACAAGAGATAAAAACTATTTTGTTTTGAAATTGAAAGGCATTTCCATATCATAGAGATATAGAGAGCAAATAAAATAAAGAGTTTAACTAATGAATTGTAGAAAATATATTTTTGTGGTTTAAATTCGTATTGCTGATTACATTCATTGCATTGCATATCTTTCAAACTCAAAGCATTACTTCACATTGCATAACTGCTGATAGATGACAAAATTTCAATTACAATATAGTTTTTTACAAAGTCAACCTAAGCAGTTATGCAATTACTTCACATTGCATAACTAATAACTAGGAGCAGCTGCCAATTGCATTAGCTTGTCATGGCATTCCATGAGACCACATTTCTTTGAGGCATTTTTTCAAACAGTTCACTGCCTTTTTCAAATCTATGGTAGTACCTCAATGGCCACAAGGTGCCACACCTCCAAGTTCTTGCAATAAAAGTTTTATCACAAGTAAGTTTTGAATTTTTACCACTCTAAATTTGGTTTTAACTTTTAAGATTTATCATTTAAAATTAAAATGTGTTATTTTCAAATTTGAAGTTTGATTTACAAAATTTTTAATTTAACAACTCTAATGAGAGCTCCCTTTGCTTCAATAGGTTGTTAGTTCTTCTTCAGCTAAGCAGAATTGGAGTACATACTCCTTCATCCACTCAGTGAAGCACAATTGATTGAAATTAAACAAAGCAAAGGAGTTAGTTTTTGTTCACTCCAACTTGCGCCCTCTTATTCACAAAGATGATGAGTACAAGGGCAGCAAAGTTGTGGGATGTAGAACCAAAGTGAGCTGACCTAGGGCTTTCTTTTGTTGCACAATCTTCAGTTTTTGAGAAGTCAAGTAGTCAATGTACTTTTAGTGCAAGTGCCAGTGGGTTCCATAATCTAATGTTAACGTTGATGATGATCTTGGTCTTGATGATGACCCATATGATGCAGAATAGAGAATTGGTTACTATTTGTATTATTTAAATGTTAAACAATGATTATCTATCATGACATTCAAGTTTGATCCTTTTGATATTGAAAACTGAATTTAGATTAGTATATTATGTTTCAAAAATTGAAATTTGTCATGGATTTGTTTAGCATATGCATTAGTATATGACATTCTAAACTTAATTTTGTTTTTAGGTTGCATATATATATATTTGAATATTTTATTATATTTTTGTTTAGACATACCCAAAACGTACGCAACCCCCACCCCTCCCCCCAAAAAAAAAAAAAATCTGTTGTACCCACATACTCGTACCCGATTCGACAACTTAGCTTGATGGAACATAGGAAATTTATAATATTTATATTTATATATTAATATATTGTAATATTTTGAATATTAATATATTTATTATCATTTATATTAATATATTATAACACGAGATTTTAAATATTTTAATATATTTATAATATATATAGTCATCCCCTCACCGTCCCCTAAATTTTTGAAAAAAATTGTTGTCCCTAAAAAACTCATCCCCCCATCCTAGAAACTTGGAGAAACACTAATATATCGGCCAAATGAGGTACAAGCTCGCAAATGTGTTCACAAAACCTCTCTATATTGAAAATTTTATTAAATTGAGGGATAAACATTTCAAGTTTTCATGTATTGTCCAAGGGTTTGAGTTCAATTAGTTAGAACATTGGTTTCCAATTATGGAGACCCAAGTTCAAATCCCCAAAGGGTTATCTTCTATGGAATTCTAAGTTGTGACCTTACTCTTTTGTTGTTGGCTTCTAGTGTGGATTTTTAAGTTGTGACTCTCAATATTCAATTATTGGCTTCTAGTGTGGAGTTTTAAGTTGTGACTCTCAACATTTCATTGTTGGCTTCTAGTAGGGATATCTAAGTTGTTATCTAAAGTTAATGCTCAAAAGGAACTAAGTATTGGTCTCATTAGTGCTTCTAAGGAGATTAGTATTGGTCTTAGTAATGCTCATAAGGAGATAAGTATTAGTCTCATCTATAACTAGTTTATCACATGAGCCATATTTGTAAACTTCTTCTATAATTTGTTTCTAACATGAGCCATATTTGTAAACTTCTTCAATATTAAAAAAAAAAAATCATGTATGACCATCAAGAAGGGTGTTAAAAATTTATAATACTTGATAATAGATATACTGATCATAAACATAAACCATATGTATTTATATTATAAAAGCACATTGTCATAGGAATTAAGGCAAAATATTGAACATAAATATTATGCTTTATAAAAGTTAGTAATAAGGGAGGGTTCATTTCTTAACCCTGTATTAAAAGGTTGGTTGGCATTCCACTAGCCATCTCTCATTTTATCTCTCACCCATTTTGTTTCCTGACTGAATGAAAAATAACACAGCTAATATTTCTAGCTCCATTAAATCTGAGTTTATCTCCTACCTTTGCTTCCATCTATCTCAAGATTGTTACACATCCACTCAAGTGTCACCTATCCCAGAAATATAAATCCTCACAAACATGATAATCTGGCTTGTATGCCTAATGCCAAAAACCTAAAGTGACTGTAATGGTCTACCCTAGTTTGTCAAAAACAATTCGATTTCTTCAAACTCAACTGTTCAGGCATTTTGTCAAACAATTTGGCTGAAGGAAGTAGTGGACTTGTTCCCAGTTTAATTTAATGCTTAAATGAGTACATAATTTGTTTGATTCCAATCAATTTCCTTACTATTCCACTTGCAATGAATATATATTCATTACAACAATATAAACACGGGTGATATAATAAACTCAGGAAACTCATATTCAATATTTAAATGTCCTCAAAAATAATCCATACATCTTTATTAATATAAACTCCTGACCTGGGAATACGTGATGGATTTTGGATACTTTAAACTAACAGACTGCCAAAATGTATAAACAGCTCCCCTCATATTACCAAATTAGCTGCGGGCTCCATTGAGAAATCGACTCTGATGTTCTCAACACTTGAAGGCTTTGAATCCTTCCGAAGTAGCTTTATCCTTTACTCACATTTTTCCAATAATAAACCACAATTGAGTCCCTCAAGTCTCCCAAACATAGTCGAATATTACCATATTACCAAGACTGACCAACATTTATCTATTTACTAAGTGGCATCTAAAATCCTTCAACCCGATGACTCAATGGAAGACATACATGTTGCGGTGACTTTTCTAGAGCTGCAAGAGTCTCAAATATCCACGGCTTCCTGGTCCAAATTATATGCCACATCCTCTTTTCCAGATTGACTGGTATAACACGGCTCCAACAAAATAAAGTCATTTCTCTCCTTTATGCGATATCTCATACTCAGAAAAACCCAATATATAGGAATAGTGGCAGCAATCTTCGATGCATATACTCCATTTAAAATATCCACAATTGCTTAAAGCTTAACACCATCGTATAAGCTGCAATTACTAATGATGCGGGAACTTTAGAATTTAAAATTGAAATATTAAAACAGCTCACACAATACTCTTTGATGGGAAACGGAAGGTTTACGGCATGCTCAATAGAAGTCAAACGGCTCTTTGAAGTATCTCGACTCTCCTCTCAGGTGTCACACTGTTGTAGAAATCTTAGGATTATAAGACATAACCATACACTGGTCAGTAGTAGATTAAAGGAGCAACAGTTACTGAGAAAAACATCTTCTTTATATTTTATTCACCAAACAATGAATCGACTTCTTTAATCGAATGCCTTCACTAAATGTTAGCGGCTTCAGATAAGATGTAACATCACCCTCTCAGAATAATATTATGTGATGGCTTGGAAGAAACACAACAGAAAAGAAACGCTATTCCATCAACACCAACGACGGCTCTCTTTTTGACCCAATCAATGCATCATATGTATTTGTCAGTTTCTCCACTTAAGTAGCGATAGGAATGCTAAGGCTTCAAGTCTCATAAAACTTATAATTACATCTACTTCTTAGCTGCGTGAGACTTCTGAAACCAAACGGCACATCAAACCTTGAATTTATTAATGAAGTGTTATTATAGCTTTAGCCTAAGTTGCCGAATCGGGTACGGATACGCGGATGCGGGTACGGGTACGGTACGCGGATACGGCAAATTTTTTTTTTTGGTGTGGGTACGTTTGGGTACGTCCGTACATAAAACGTATAAAAATGATAAATATAGACATAGATATAGATATAAATTTATATTTATTATTTTAAAAAGTAAATTAGATTTATATTTATTATTTTAAAATGTAAATTTTAAAGTTTTAAATTTAAAAATTTAATTATATTAAAATACTAAAATAAATTTAATTTTTTTATATATAATAAAATTATAAAATTATAAATGTAAAAACATTAAATTGTGTAATATTAAATATTATTACAATAAAAATTTGTTTAAACTTAATACTAAATAAATAAACTAAAATTATGTATTAATAATTTAATATATTATAATATATATAATAAATTTATATTTTATAAAAACAACATTATTAAAAATTTAAATATTATATTATTTAATAATTTATTAATATTATCATATTATCATATAAAGTATAAAACAATATAAAAATTAAAAATAAAAACTAATAACTATTATAAAATATTAAAATATAAACTACAGTATACACTAAAATTAAACTGAAGTTTTAATTTTTACGGAGCTGAGAAATACCACAATACCTAGAAATGGCGGACCTGGAAATGGCGGGCGGACAAAAACGGCAGACAAAATCGGGAGAGGAAAATGTGAGGAAAGACACAATAAATGGCGGAAAATCTCCTTCGACGGCGGTTTCCTGCGCGACCAATCTCCTTGCGGCTTGCCTGTGTCTGAATGGCGGACGGAATAGGGTTGAAAACGACCAAGAAAATTGCCGCAGCGAAAAAAAACGCCACGTCACGAAAAAACGGCGTGATTCGAGGAAAAATCGTGCAGGAAAGTGGAAACGTTTTTCAAAACAAAAATCCGAACCCAGTTCGAATCCGTAGGGTTTCCAACACGAATCCGTTTGGAAACGTATCCGTACCCGGAATCGGCAGGGTAAAGGGCCGATTCCGGTAACATAGGCTTTAGCTAATACATCGCCTACCTTCCAGTTTGTTGTTCAGCACCAAGTTTTTCCTATGTCAGTTCCCTTAACTATAGATTATACTTTAATGAAATCGACCTCCTTGAATGATTCAACCTTTAAACATGTCACCATAAATTTGGTTAGCAGCAGCCTTTTACAAACAATCGAAACACACAGACAGCCATGTGATTCTGTACCATTATATGCCAATGTTTCCTTTCATGAAACTTCCCAATTAACACGACCACTCATAGATTAAAATCTGTGAGAAAATGAAACCATCATCCTGATTTCTACTATTTGGCCCAGCTCTTAAAATTTGTCTCTGTTAAATCTCAATATGAAATAACTGTGGCAGAACTTTTTTTCATGGAATGATACAGCTAGAGGAGATATGCATTAATTTAATCATTTTCGAATATAATTTTCCAAACCATTCTATCTCAAACAAACAAAGAAATAATTTGCAATTCTTCCCAGTACAGCCCCTGAAATGAGACTGTCAGCCACCATCTAGGGTGTATCTTCCAACACCGAAGATGATATATCCTTTTTGGAGGTTTTTGTCCCCAAAAAGTCCTAGAAATTATCCAACCCAAACCTGTTACCAAAACCAAATCCAACCTACCAGCAATGAGCTCCTCAACTCTTTTATTCACCTCCTCCTTGTAACTCCTCGTGAGTGTTTGAATTCTCATCTTTTTTGCTTTTCACTTTTTATTTGTCTTTTTCTGAGAATTCTCATAAAAAGTAACTTTAATATATTTTTAACTTTTTAGAACATAAGTTACTTTTGCACCAATAATTAATTTAAGTTGTCTTAATATTTCGACCTTTTCTTGACAACATTAAATTAATTATTGGGGACATTACTGTTAGTTTTAGACCAGATATGTAAATAAGCAGAAATATAACACACTTAACAAAGAACACATTGAATTACCCTGGGAAAACCCTCCTTCTCGAGGGAGAAAAACCCAGCAAAATATATCTTTTATATATTGAAAGAATAAGAGCAGAAATCTGCTTACAAGTCAGACCCTACTCAAGGGCAAATTTACTACAATGAATAGTGAAACCTCTCCTTGATACAAATGAATATAATTACTAAACAGATAGATCTGCTGCTGTGAACTTCATGGGTGGGTGAGAATTGGGCGGATCCGGACGAACAGTCACTCTGCCGGAAGAATTCCGAGGTGGACCTTGCTTTACCGGTGACTAAGAAACCAGAAATTGAGAACTTGAAGAATATTTATTTTAAATTTAAATTTAATTATGGAGAAAATATCTCCCGCTGCTACAAACATTAACACTCCCTCTTAGCTAGGGAGGTATTTTCCAAATATCCTCGTCATGGAGTCTCTCGACATGATGCTCACAATGGTTACACCCATTGTGGAAAACCACATCTCAGTCTCAGAGATGTACAAGAGTTCATCACGGAGTCTCTCAACGTGATGTTGTCATGGAGACTCTCAACATGACATCCACCATGGCTACTCCCATGTGTGGAAAGAAACATATGTACAAGTGTTCATCACGGAGTCTCTCAACGTGATGTCATCATGGAGTTTCTGAACATGACATCCACAATGGCTACTCCCATGTGTGGAAAACACAAGTACAAGGGTCCATCACGGAGTCTCTCAACGTGATATCATGGAGTCTCTCAACATGACGTCCACAATGGCTACTCCCATGTGTGGAAAGAAACACATCTCCGTCTCAAAGATGAACAAGGGCTTTCACCTCATATTTCTCCATCTCAAAGAAATATGCATTAGAGCAAAGCTCACTAATGTTGAGTCTCCCTCTCGGCCAAGGCGGCATTCTCCACTACCCCAAGCTTGTCCCGGAAATGTGCAAACTTCACTCTAGAAAGAGGCTTGGTGAGAATATCATCCGTCTGATCATCAGTGCAAATGTACTTGAGTTGAATTGCTTTCCTCAGCTCCATATCTCTAATGTAATGATATTTGATCTCCACATGCTTTGTCCTATCATGAAACACTAGATTAACTGAGAGCTTCACACAGCTTTGATTATCACAATGAATCACAATCGGCTCCAATGTTTTCCCAAACAATCCTGCAAGGAGCTTCCGAAGCCACACTACTTCTCGAGCTGCCACACATGCTACAATATATTCAGCCTCTACAGTGCTTAGAGCCACAGAAGTCTGCTTCCTACTACACCAAGAAACCATGGCAGACCCCAAACTGAAGCAACATCCAAAGGTGCTCTTCCTATCAGTTACACTCCCGGCCCAATCAGAATCAGAATAGCCTTGTAACTTTAGATCTTCACAGGAAGTATATCTCAAGCCATATCCCACAGTGCCACGCAAGTATCTCAAAATATGTTTTGCTGCAACTAGATGTATTTGTCTTGGCTCACACATGAATTGACTGAGAGCACTCACTGCATAGCAAATGTCTGGTCTAGTGTTGACTAGATACATCAATGATCCAATCAATTGTCTATACATGGTGAGATCTACCAAATCTGAATCAGCTACTGAGTCACTCAACTTCTTCAAGTTTGTCTCCATAGGTGTAGACATGGACTTGCAATCCATCATCCCAAATCTCCTCAAGATGTCTATAGTGTATTTTCCTTGACTTAGAATAATCTCATTAGGTCTTTGCCACACTTCCAATCCCAATAAGTAATGCATGAGACCCAAATCCTTCATCTCAAACTCGGAGGCTAACTCTTTCTTACATTTGACAATGAGATACTTTGCTCCAGTGAGAAATAAATCATCAACATAAAGAACCAATATCAAATCCTCACCATCAACTATCTTTAAGTAAAGATTGGAATCTGCATCATTCTTGGAGAATCCCAAGCTCATCAAATATTTATCAATCCTTTCATACCATGCACGAGGTGCTTGCTTGAGGTCGTACAATGCCTTCTTCAATCTACATACATGAGACTCCTTCCCATGAATCACAAAACCATCTGGCTGCTCAATGTACACTTCTTCAATCACACCATTAAGAAATGCAGTCTTTACGTCCATTTGATGTAACTTCCAACCTTTAGTGGATGCAATAGCAATAATTGTCTTGATAGAAGTGTATTGAGCAATAGGAGCAAATGTTTCCTCATAATCTATTCCCTCCTTCTAAGAGAAGCCTCTTGCCACAAATCTTGCCTTATGTTTCTCACTGCTACCATCAATTGCATGCTTGATTTTGTAGAGCCATTTGGAAGACACTACCGATTTCCCTTTAGGTCTCGAAACAACATCCCATACATCATTCTTAATTATGGACTAATACTCTTTTGTCATTGCATCTCTCCATACCTACTGGTTGGATGCTTCCTCAAAACTAGAAGGCTCAGAATCAATGATGTGACTCATCAATGCCACATAACTTGGAAACTTCTGCAATCTCTTGCTTTCCCTAAAGGTGCCTCGCAGAGCTGCATACTTTTCTGCCTCTTGCATAGTTTGTCGAGCCCATAGAGGCCTCTTCCGACCTACGGCAATGTCTCTAGGCCCATCAATTGGTTCTATAGGATCAACTGGATCAATAGTCTCAACTAGTTCATTGGACTCCCTCTAAATGTCAGGAGTATGATCAGGAGATATGTCCATATCCTGAGGAGTCTCCTACTCTTCACTGTCTATCTCCATGTAAGACCCTTTAGATCTTTTGAAGGCTACTTCCTCTTCAAAGGAGACATCCCTGCTGATCTCAATCTGTTTCTGCCCTAGAATATAGACTTTGTAGGCCTTTGAAGACTCACTGTATCCCACGAATATACCCTTCTTGCCTAAAGGTTCTAGCTTTGATCTTTTATCCTTAGGTACATGAATGTAAACAGGACAACCAAAAATCTTAAATGACTAACCTCAAGTTTCATACCTGTGAAGGCCTCTTCAGGAGTCATGTTTCCCAATATTCGATGAGGGCTTATGTTCTAAACATACACGGCAGTTCTGGAAGCTTCTGCCCATAGGAAAGTCTGTAAATCTTGATCATGAATCATAGCCTTGGCTGCCTCAACTATGGATCTGTTCTTTCTTTCAGCAACTCCATTTTGCTAAGGGTTGTACGGAACATAGAACTCCCTCTTAATCCCTGCCTCAATGCAAAAATTACGAAAAACCTCCAGAAGTGTATTCTCCTCCATTCCCTGATCTCAGAACTTTAATCCTTTTCCCGGACATGTTTTCAACTTGAGCCTTGAATTCTTTGAATCTATCAAGTACTTCTTCAAACTCCTTAGATTTCAAGAAGTAAATCCAAGTCTTTCGAGAATAATCATCAATGAAAATCACATAGTACCAAAATCCACTCAAGGATGCCACAAACATTGGTCCACATAAAACAGAATGAACAAGATCCAAAATTCCCTTTGATCTACTATCACTACTATGAAAGGGACTCTTGATATTCTTACCAAGTGCACATCCTCTGCAAATGCCATCATGCTCCAGACCAAGCTTAGGAAGACCAGTAACCATCTTCTCCATAGATGGAAGGGCTCTAAAGTGTAAGTGAGCAAGTCTCTTGTGCCATAGCTCACTCAAGCTGATAGAGTCGTGCAATAATGCTTGAACTGGACGAATTGATAATCTGTATAGGCTCTCCTAACGAACACCAATTACACGGGCTGCTTTTATACTAGAGTTCTTAGGCCATGCAAGAACTTTCCCTTCAGAAAAGGCAACCTTGTACCCTTTGTCCTCCAAAGCTGAAATGGAGACAAGATTTATTTTGATCCTGTTGTGACCTTTTCACACATCGCCCCATTGCAAATGGGGACCCTCTTGTTTTTGCTTTTTGGGTTTTTCCTTGGCGTCGCAACTGCTTATCACCAGTCTTTTTGCAATGAGGAGTTAGAGTTTCTAAGAGTCATACGAGCCAAGTTGAGATTTTAAGCCCGAATTAGTGTCTAAACACCTCAGACGGACTCAGAAGGCCTGAAGGACGAAGAACGACTGTCATCTCATCCAATTCCGACAACTACTTTTTGGCATTTTTGACCCTCTGGACCCCTATTTTTTAGGGACTTCATTTTTGGCGTTTTTTGGCCCATATCAGACTTCCTATTTTTTAGGGGGTATTTTTGGAAAGTTGCTATTTTGGGAAAAGTTTTTTTATTTTTGGCGGGGTTCCTATATTTAGAAAGTGCCCGGATTTCAAAAACCACTTAGAAGTTCCAAAAAACGAACAGAAAATCACGAAAAATCAATTGAAAAATCTGAAAAAAAAAAATTTATGGTGAAATCTGATTAAGTTTGAAATTTTTGAAAAATCATCAAAAATCAGACTTCTAGATCAAAAAATCACAGAAAACCAATTGAAATCTGAAAAAAAAATAAGTCAAAAATCACAAAAATCAATTAGAAAATCTGGAAAATTCATCAGAAATCATTAAATCCATAGTAAAAATCACCTAAGTGTGGAGAGCTGGCTTCATAAAGAATGGCAAAAGTTGGTGAAAGTCCACCAGCTGAGAGTGATGAGTGGCAGAAACCTTGAGAAGTCCGCCCAGCTCCTTGGCATAACATCTTTAAAGTCCGCCCATCCTTGAAGGTCAAATGGAAGAAGTCTAGCAAAGTCCGCCATCAAGCATTTGAATTGGAACAAGCCTTGGAAAGTCCGCCATCACCTTTGAAAAGCCAATTGGCAAAGACTTAGTAAAGTCCGCCCACTTTAGAAAAGCATTTGGCAAAGGCTTAAAGAAGTCCGACCACCTCATGGCCAAGTCAACATAAAGTCCGCCAGCTTGCAAGGTGCTTGGAAATAAATGTTAGAAGTGCGCCCAGCCTTATAACATTTGGAAAATATTTGATGAAGTCCGCCATCAGCTTGAAAAGTCATTTGGCAAGGACTTAGGAAAGTCCGCCCACCTTGAAGACACTTGGCATAAAGTTTCTAAAGTGCGCCCAGCCTTGAAGTCGTTTGGAAAAGCCTTTGGTAAGTCCGCCAACACATAAATGAGACAACCATTGAGAAAGTCTGCCAACTTTTAAGAGAGAGAAAGTCCTCTTTAAAGTCTGCCAGCTGGAAGATGAATTATAAAGTCTGCCATCTCTTTATGAGTCATTGGAAGAAGTCCAAGAAAGTCCGACCTCCTAAGAAGAGAATGGAGAATATTTCATGAAGTCCGCCATAGGGTAAAAAATGATTTAAAAAATGCTTTATGAAGTCCACCTAGAGAGAGGTGGATAAATAACAATAAGAAAAGAAGTTTTCCATTCCTAGAAGGCTATGGAAAATTCAATGATGAGAGGCCTTGAAAATCCACCATGAAAGAATAGCAAGAAGGTAATTACCTTGAAAGTGCACAATGACATTTGAATGGAAAATAAATGAAATAAGTCTAAGAAAATTCACTGTGACTTAGAGAGAGAGTATGGCAAATCAATGAGAAGTCCATTTTCAGGAGAGAGAGGATGGAAGAGTTTCATGAAATCCGCCATGCCAAGGAGGAGAATGGTAAAGAAAGTGTGAAGTCCACCTTGAAGTGGAGAAATGTTCACCAAGTCCGTCGGAGGTATAGAATCAAGCAGGTCTGACTTTAGGAGAGAGAATGTGGAAAAATCTTTATGAAGTCCGATCCATCACTGAAATAAAGTCAAGAAGGTCGCCCGAGCTATAAGGCACAATGGCAAGGAAGTCCTAAAGTCTGACATGCATGTGGTCAATCAAGGGGAAACTCCGAAAAGCACATGGTGAAAGCGCAGAGGCATTCTTCTCCAAGTTCAAGGCACTTGAAAGAATATCCGGACATCTTGGGGGAATTTCATCTACAATCCCAGAACTATTGAAGCAATCAGGAAAGAAAATAACTTCGAGTCTAAACATGTGCTCCAAGGCGAGACTTCCAATACAAATGAGAAGAAGAAGCCAAAGTCTCAAAGGAGATCCAAAGATCAAAGCTAGGAAAGAACATGCACAAAGGACAGAGTCGCTAGCAGAAAAAATATTCTAAGGCAAGAACATGGAAAAGAACAAAGTAACCAAGGAGGGCATCCAACCTATTGAAGTAGCGCCTCGGCAAATCAAGTTGTTCCAAGTCAGCACATCGAGATTTAACAACTTTCTATTTTATTGTTGGTTCATATTTAGCAAAAAGGACAAGTGTCCTTGAATGTAATTTTCTCATTGGTCGAGGGGTAGTTAGTTGTCACAAACCCTAATTAGGGTTTTATTTTGTAATCTCGGCCATTGATCCTAAATCAATCTTGGCCATTGAATCATAATTGGGGAGCCTATAAATTGAGCTCACCCCTCATTT
>VDFB02261866.1:99315-125187 GCA_007258455.2 Sequoia sempervirens | reverse complement strand
AAAGGTCATGATGTAACCCTTGTCTTCCAAAGCAGAAACCGAGATTAAATTCTTTGTCATGCCAGGGACATACAACACATCCTCCACCAACAAAGGTTTGCCAGACTCCCTCTGAAACTTGACGGTGCCAATACCAGTTGCATGGTACTTGGCATTGTCTCCGAGCTCAATATAGAAATCCAGCTTCTTCTCCTCCAACTTGGTGAAACATTCTTTGACTCTCGTCATGTGGCGAGAAGCCCCACTGTCAATATACCATACCCTGTTGGCAATTGAACTTGAGAGACAAGCAATGAGGGAAAACTCATTTTCAAATCGTGATGCAAACTCGTCCACCTCTGCTGTAGCAGCAAATTGCTTCTTCTGCTTGTCCTTATTTTTCTTATTCAGACATTGACTGGCATAGTGACCCATCTGATGGCAGCAAAAACATTTAATCTTGCTCAGATCTTTCTTCTTCCAACTCTTGGAAGAAGAACCTTCTGATTGCTCTTTATTTGACTTCTTCTTACCCTTGCTTGCAAGAGCAAGATTTTCTTCATCTTGAACCTTCTTTGTCTGATCTCCTCGATGAGCACCTTCACGGATCTCCTCCTGAACAAAATCATCCCAAAGTCTTGCCCAATCAGGTAGCCGATCTCTACCGACAACACACTTGACAAACACTTCCCAGTGCTTTGAAAAACCATTCAAGGCTATACGCACCAACTCATCTTCTTTAATCGTTTCTCCAACAGCAGCAAGCTCATCCCTGACCTGTGTCAGCTTGGACAAGTAGGAGGTCACACTCTCGCCTTTGGACATCTTGGTATTATGCAATTTGTCCTTGAGCATCATCTTACGACTCTGATAGTCGCTCTGATAAAGTTTTGTGAGTGTATCCCACATCTCCTTGGCGGTGTCTTTCCCCGATAAATGAGGAATTAAATGATCTCTTACTCCATCCAGGATAATCCTTTGAGCTTTGGCCTCTTTGACTTCATGCGAATCTAAGGCAACAGGATCATTTGTTGGTGGAGTCACTTTTGTGCTAGCATAGGTCCATAGCCTGTTCTCCTTGAGAACAGATGTAATCCGAACCTTCCACTGCAAGAAGTTTGACGCACCCTCGAGCCTGTCCTCGTATCGAACGCTAGTTGCCATAGCCACAAAAAGAACTGGAGACGAAAATCTAATGACTTTTTTTTTTCTTGAAATCTGGTTACAAATCTTGGCTTCGTATTCAGAGTTTAGAGCTCTGATACCATGTTAATTTCTATAACCCAGCAACAGATTAATTGCACAATAAATTCACAGAAAGAAATCTGATTTATAACAATTAATACAACTAGGTTAATTAACAACTAATAACAGCGGAAGCAAAAATAACATAAAGCCAAACACAAAAAGACAATAACACAGATATAATTCGTGAAACCCTAATGGGAAAACCTCAGAAATGTTGGATCTTCTATTCAGCCTAACAGCAAACTTTTCTTTCGAAAATACAATTATGAGTTTGCTACAGCAATCTTGTATTTATAGAGCCTAGCTGCTTTACTTAGCGTGCAAGGAAAGAATCTTTCCTTGCTTTCTTTGGCTTTATTTACACATAAAATCACTTTAGGATTTATCTTATCCTCACAAACTCGGAAACATTCTATTAAAGAATAAAAAAAATCCTGCTGTTGCTAAAAATCCAACTCGAATTGATTTAAAGCAAATCTTATCTTGAGTTGCTTTAAAGCAAATCCATATCCCACTTTTCTAGCTACAAAAATCAACACCACGGATCACTTGCACGGTGCAGCCTTTTCTCTCAACTAGGCAACAGACAAAATTCCTGTCCCATCTCGTTGATTTTACCCTTTTCAAGCTTTACCCTGTTAGAGGGGAGAATGCAATGGTGTTTTAAAGCTTAATCAATCAACTTCCCTTGAAATCTATACAGAATTCACACATTCTGTGAGATGTTGAGTGACTGGAAGGGCACTGTCAGATTGTAGGGCTGCTGAAATTGTGAAGTTCTGTTGAGGAATGGATGGTTGAGAAGCTGCGAGGCCGTCCATCTCTTGCCTGCGTCCTTTTGAAGACAACATCTGATGAAACTCTGGAACTCAGCAGATGCACTGGCGGGCGCAGAGGGCGGCTCTCCAAAACATATGGCACACATGAGTGCTGGCCAATCTGCCTGCTCTCCGGCTGCTAGAAACGGGAAATGACCCACATAGCATTCCAACAGTGTCAATCCCAAGCTCCAGATATCTCCTACATAACCATTATATCTCCCACCATAGCTCTGTGGATCGAATCTCTCGGGGCTCATGTAAGCACATGTACCCACATAGGAATTGCAGCAGGAATCTATGTTGTGTGATACAATCCTGCTCACCCCAAAGTCTGCAATTTTAATTCGCTGGGAATTCTTGCTAATCAACAGATTGGCGGGCTTAATGTCTCTGTGAACAATCCGCTCTTTATGAAGGTATTTCAATCCCTCGAGCACTTGGCGGGCAACCTTTGCCAGGGAGGACTCACTCATCCTCGTCTTGTGCTTTAACAAATCGGCCAGGGAGCCTCCATCCATGTATTCCAGCACAAAATTAATGTTCCCTCCCTCGTGGAAGATACCCTGACATTTGACAACATAGGGAGAATCGATTTTCCTAAGGATGTCCATCTCCCTGTTGATGTGGGAAGAGAGGGAGGAATCATGGTCCAGGCGGATGACTTTAAGGGCATAGTAGGTGGAGGATTTGCGGTGGAGGGCCTTGTACACTATGCCTCCGCTACCGTGTCCCAGCTTTCCCACTCTTTCCAAATCACACAGCTTCTCTACGCCCCGTGTTGAAGGTACATGTCTGGGCTCTGGAAGAGGCAGAGGCAGAGGAAGAGGAAGAGGCGCTCTTTGCTGTTGTGCAGGGATCGGAAGCTTCAATCCCAACCGTTTCTTTGATGCCATTCTACTAACGCTTTTTCTTTTTAATCAGAGATGGAGAAAGGTCGTTGGAACTTGGTGCTGCGGAGACAGATTTTAGGATGTAGCTATTATAAAGATGAGAGGCAGGGGAGCGTCCTTCATCCCTGAAGAGAAGGAAGCGTAGGCAGCTCCGACGAAGTAGCCGGTGTTGTCGTATGTGAAGGAAGGCAACTTGTCTCGAACAGTGTGACGTGATAAAGATCACGTTGCGGTGGGCTCTGGGCGGAAAGGTAGATAAGACAGATAATGCTCAGTATCATCTTTAATCATGGGGCACCATGAAAGGGAAATGGCGTCCAAGTTGGGAGTTCCATTGTCCCGGAGTCATGACTTCCGACTCCCTAAGTGGTTCGTCGAACTTTCTTTCGGAGGGATTTTGGCTTTTGGAAATTGGAAGTTCCAAGTGAAAAAACTAACGATAAGGAGGTCATGGCGTCTGAATGCATTCTCCACGTGCAGATATGATAAGAGTAAAACAGTTGCCTGATTTAACAATTCTTTTTGCAGACTGTACCGATTCATTGCATGGGCTTATAAGAAATGGTGTGGCCCATGTGAGTTATTTAATAAGATTGTATTAGACAACGTGACAATGAAAATTATTAAGAATGGTATCATTCTTAATGATTTCTAATAATTTCATATGATTAATAATGTGAGAAACTGGGCCAGCATCCTAGTTTCTGCCGTTTTATCTATCAAAAATAATGTGAAAAATTGAATATAATGATTTTCTTTTCAGTCACATTATTATTTTTGTTCAAGGAAATAAGAAAAATGTTATATTCAATAAAAAACTTATCACAGTATGTCAAAATTGTCAATCAGAGTTATCTATTATCATACAAAGTTGTTATATTCTTCTCTAGGAGGTGGATAACGATAAAGTGTAGTAGAAAATAGTATATCCTCTTTCAAGAGTTTAAATAACATATGTATTGTGAAGAGGTGTAATGGATGTATTATTTAAATGTAATGAATGTTAAGTTGATTATTTACATTTATGATGAATGAATTCTTGTTAATTATTATTCATGAATTGTGCTTGAGTAAAATGTGACTTAAAAATTAGGTAGTGGTAGTCCATATTCACTATTTACTAGCAATTGCACCTTGGTTTGCAATGGGTATGTCGACGAGGTGTGGAAGGTCAATTAGGGAAAATTTTGATCTATTTTTTACATACATTTGTGCAGTAAATGAGGTCAATTCGTAGGCCATTTATCAAATGATGTTGTTTGTGCAACAAAGGTCTCAATGTAGAAGTGATAGCTTCAAATCAACTATTTTTTTGAAATAGAAAGATAATCAGGCACCATTACGAATAGGTGCGCATGCTATGTTTGCAATATGGAGAGAGAAAGTGTGTGCATGCCATGTTTGCGATATGGAGAGAGTGAGAGAGATAGAGATAGAAATGGAGTTAGATATGGAGAACGAGAGGGATATAGAGAGGAGAGGGAGGGATAAAGAGAGGTGAGATGGATAAATAGAAATGCAAGAAATAAATGTATAGAGAGGGAGAGAGAGGGATAGATAGAGATTCAAGAGATTTAAATATAGAGAGAGTGAAAGAGGGAGAGAGAATGATAAAGATAGAGATAGGAAGTGATATAGAGAGAGAGGTAGAAAGAGGGAGAGATATAGGAGTAGAAAGAGATATCAAGATAGGGATAGAGTGAGAGATGAAAGAATAAATATGGAGAGATAGAGATAGAGAGACATGGATATATAGATATAGAGGTCTAGGAAGAGGGAGAGGGAGAGAGAGGGAGACATGTCTAGAGATAGAGAGGGGAGAGAGGAAAATAGAGGTAAAGATTATGATAGAGAGAGAGAGTAATATGGAGACAAATAGATAGAAAGATAAAGGTAGAGGGAGAGATAGATAGGGAGATGGAGAGAGAAAGAAATATAGATGGAGAGGGAGAGGGAGAGATAGAGAGAGATATAGATGAATTTAGATAGAGTTATAGAGACATAAGGAGATATAAAGAAGAGGAGGGTTTTCAGATCTTACACCGTTCTCATATTTAAAACTAAATATTAGTTTAACTTTTTTATAAATTTCACAATGTTTACAGTTGTTCTATAGTTTGTATCACAACAATTGTATTAGAGCATTATAATTAATAACAGTGGTTTCAGAGACCATGTAAAAAAATGAGAAACTGAAGACATCCCAGAGAAGATATGGGGTCCCACCTAAGCCCAATCCAAGAACAATATATGCTATCTACATCCAATAATTTTGAAACATTCAAAATGTTCAAGGCATTCAAGTCTCATAAGGCTTAATCATTTTTTATAACTTGTTTCTTCCATTTGGGCTAGTAAATGTTTGTAATTTTCTTTAATGAATAAATTGATTGCAATGAATAAATTATTTGCAACATCTATAACTGCTTTGAGTTAAGAATTCAAATGCCCCTATTGTGATCGAAACTGCAGGGTAAATGCAAGAAGATGAGTCCACGAAATGTGGAGGTTTTTTCCTTAGATAAAAACCCAAAATCGGCTTCAATAAAATGAGATCCCATTTTTTAATAAACGAGATCCCATTTAGATTCGGGACCTTGAGCCAAAAATGGGATACCATTCTAAAACAGGATCCCACTTTTGAAAAAATGGGATCCCGTTTCATAAAAAAAATATTTTTTTATGTTTTTTAGGAATGGGATCCTGTTTTCAAAACAAAACAGGATCCCATTTTTTAAAAAGCGGGATCTCGTTTCTAAAAAACATAAAAAATAAATTTTTAATGATTTTAAGAAGTAGGATCCTGTTTCAAAACAGGATCCCGATTCTTAAAATCATAATTTTTTTTTAATGAAGTGGAATCCCATTTTAGAACGGGATCCCATTTTTTAAAATTTCAATTTTTGGTTGGGTTTTTGCTTTGCTTTTCAGTTTCGGAAAAGGCTTGGGGACCCAAACCTAAGTTTTGGACCTAGTTTGACCTACAAGTTGAAGGTCTTGGCAATGCCACAAGAAAATAGTGACTTTGGTGCATATGTCTAAAGACATTTTTTGCAGAATTTTTTAACTAAATTAAAATCCATTATAGATGAGATAGTGTAGATTCTAAATATGTATTTTTTTTTACCATTGGATTATTGTTTCTTATTTTCAATTAATATCTGATGAAACAAGTCCATAAAGTTGAATTATTAGGGTTTTTTAGTATTTAATAACTTTTTATTAACATAATTTCTTGAAAAAAAATTGTACGAAAGTATACTTCAGACAATTCTTTTAAATTAAAAAAAAAAAAAAAAGTGATAAGTTTAGGTCATCTTATGTGTGACGTACACGACGATTATTTAAAACACCAAATATGGCGAGTAAAAAAATAACAAAATAAAAATTCAATAAAAAATTACAAAAAATATGGAAAGTGTGCTTCAGTGAGTTACAAATCTTTTCCCAAAAGGATTTAGAAAAATATGATTATTTAGGTCAAAATATGGATGACATACACGTGCATGGTATGGTCAAACAAAAGTGACTTTTAAATAGTTATTTTTAGAAATGCCTATCGAAAATTAATTTGTATCATCTGGGTATTGAAATAAATTACATATTTGGAAACTAGACTCTGAGTACTACATTTTATGATCAGTGAATTTCAAGATTCCATTTCTAAGTGCTTCAAATTTTAAGGTCAAATGTGTTGAATTTTGAAAATCAGCGAAAACACTTCCACTAAATGGCCAAAAAGTGGACTCAACTTCTTGCCAGCACCATACAATAGAGTCAAAAATTACAAAATTATGAAACTAATGCTAAATAAAAATCTAGGATTGGTGAAGTATTTGAAATTGTAATGGTTGTAAAATTAAAATTGAGAAAAAAATTGAGCTAAACCCAAGAGGGACTTATTTTGAAGGGCACTTGAGCAGCTCTATGAGAGATGGTCTCAAAGTCAAGTTTGGATGTAGAGTTGCTAAAAGGATAAAAAGTGAAAAGTGGAGCATTAGAATGGTTGGGAACAATGGGATGAGGGAGTTGTGATCTGAGACAACATGTTGTTGAATTCACTTGTAGAGTAGATTTGTATATGGGGATCAATTGCATAGGAGATAAAGAGGGTCATTGTGCCCTAACAATATTAAATGAATGGGTTTTTGTGATATTCAAAGGGATAGAGAATAGAGATGCCAAAACCTCCCTAAAAGATGCTTGATTAATTTTCTTGATGTTGTTGCAAGGATACCTGAGGTGGAGTTGGTACTTTGTCATTATCAAGTTTGATGGTAGTTTATTTGCTCTACCTTTGCTGGCAAGCTATGGTAGGATCTAGTTAAAGATTGCTCACATAGAGTTGCATTTTCACACATTTTCCTTTCCTTTGATATACTTTAACCTCTTTAGGAGTGATTGATTCACATCTACATTTATAGAAGTGGGTGATGCTCTTTATAGCAAATGCCATTAATTTGGGGCTCCTACAAGGCTCCACAAATTTTTGATTTGAAATATATCCTACTCAAGTATTAATTAGTAGTGTTAATCTATCACCCTGCCCACATAATTTGCAAATTGGTGCGATAGGTTGGACATTTATGTTGAAAATTTTGAAAACTCTTTGATGATTTGTATTTCATAAATGCATTGGGTGTAGGTTAAGCACGTGCAGAGGAACACATATAATGCTTTTGAGTCAAGAAATTCATGGAAGGTGTTATTAGGGGTTTTAAAAAAATTACTTTGCTTAAATACACCTACTATCTTTTCAAACATCGTGTACTTGTACCTCCACAAAAAAATTCCATACAAAATTATATCATGTGTACCCAAAGTAACCATGTGGGTTGCATGATTTAAAAATATATTTTTTAGAAACTATTTTAAATTTGATCATTTTTATGTTGATTAGTATGTTCTCGATCTTTTTAGACGTAATGGTGTTATCTTGTTTTCACAGCTTGTTATCCAGATGATGGATCATGTAACTTGATTTGAAATGTTGATATAAAAAAATCACAGTTTCAAGTCAAAAGTTTTAGCTTGATACATTATCATGGACTATGGAAACTTGATGTTGTTAACTTATAATTTGTAAAAAACACTTACAAAAAATTAGAGCAATGTTTTTTAGAATTGGTCAATTTTAAATAATTGGTTAACTTGAATAAAATGAAGAGAAACCTAATTAATTTGTTTAATTTGAACACCATTCACTTGAAATATGAGATACTAAGTTCTAGTATGAATAAGAAGTGCTCAATATAGATATAGAAGAAATCAAGTTTAAAAAAACTAATAAAAGAAAGATAAACCTTTAGACCAAAACCTTATGTCATGTAGGAAAGTTGAGCTTATCAATATATGTAATGAAAAGATAAAGGTGTCATTTTAATTTATTTCTAGGATAAATAATTAAATAAATAAAAATCCTAAGCTTTTAAAGTTGGAACTAGAATAATAAATACAATTTAATTAAATTTATGAAATTTGAATAAATTATAGATGATACTTAAGCTCAAATCAAGTGATGATATAATATATTTTCAAAGATCAAGTATTGATTCACCAATGTGTGTAGTGAATTGATCTAACGCACAAGACTAGACCTAGACTCACATAAGTAAACTAATAAGGAGTGTATGACTATCACATATTTTGCTCAACTTATACTTGTGTTTGAAATGGGGTGGTGTCCATAGACACTATTTAAGAACTTGCTAAGTGTGTTGTTATTCTTATTAAGGGCCATAGAGAAATCGATTCAACAATAAAGTTTCAAGTACAAAATACATGTAATATACCTAAGACAATGTATATTGATATATATTTTGATAATGTAATTAGAATCCAAAATAGTGTTGCTACAATGACATGCACATAGATTATCTTGTACTATACATATGATTTGATATGATTAACGATGCTCTTAAATATAAGAACATAACACACAATCACAATTTAATTAATGAAAAGAATGTCAAAAATTTGAAATTTGAATTTTAAAAATTTAGTTTCAAATATATAACAATGAAAATCACCTTCATCAATTTAACAACTATAGATGTGATTTAAAAATGTGATCTAAAATGACAATGGAATTAAAGAATATAGTTAAATGAATATACTGCATATAAACACTATCATAAAAGTTTAAAAAAAATACTCTAAATATGCCTGCTAAGCACAATGGCTTGTGGATTTCCTACGCAGCTTCAGGGAGGCATTGGCTTGTGAGGGTAAGAAAATTTGGCTGCCCAAACCTCCTTTGCAATCTTCCCTTACGGTGTTTCTGTTCTAGGTGTGACTGGCTCCCAGGGTTGTCCCTTCCTCCTTCGACACTCAACACATGTTCTTGATTTTTTTGGAAAACGTCACTTGCAATAGGGAGGACTATTTGTAGAATCATGTGCTCATCTGCAGATTTATGAAAATAAGGTCGAAATTATGTGATTTTCATTCATGGAACATAAAAAAATTGGGAAGAATTTATGGAAGAATAAATTTGCATTTAATCTTGTGTCAGGTGTTTTTTATTCTAGAACTTGACTCCATTACAGATAAAGAGATGGTGCTAAAAACCGACCCTTGGATTTTTCAAGAGATTTTTATGAATGAAACATTGGTTCTCATATTTTGATCTTCAAACCAAGTCTTTTTCAATTTCTTTTTTCTAGGTGCGGTTACATTATCTTCCCTTGTAGTTCTAGGAATTTGATTTCTTGAAGGTCATTGGAAATGATTTAGAAGTAGTAATGTATCTCAAAAGAAACAATTAATTATTAGAGTTTCACTTGTGCACATTTATGTGTTGAGATAGATCTATCTAAGGGGTTCCCTGTTGAGACCTCTCTAATAGTGGGCAACATATGTTGAAGACTACTCGTTGATTATGAAAAAATAATTTTTAGATGAAAATATTTTTGAACTTATCAATTCACCTTTCAATGTCAAAAGTTGCAAACTCATGAGCAAGGTAATTTCATGCACCAAATTTGGAAGACCCACTTGGTGGTTTGGGGAAGAGTCCCATCACTATGTCATTGCATGATCTAATGTTCAAAATGATTTGGCTTCTAACCAAGCTCTTTGAAAGGTCATTTTGAAGCCAAATTCTTCCTCTTCACCTAATGTACATGATCCATCTATTGGAGCCAATGAAGACGTTTCTAATATTGGGGATTTATCACTTGCCTCTTCAATCTCTATGGAGAAAGAAATCACAAAGGTTGTAGACAAATATGAGGTCCCATTAATGATACTAAAGAATTCAGAGACTGTTGCTATTGAAGGCAATGTGAGCAACCGAAAAGAAAAATCCAAACTACTCCCTAAGTGTATTCCTCACATAGATCAAGATTGGACAAAAGTTAAAAGGAAGAAGTACCCCCCTTCAATGTTTAAGCATCAAATGACACTAAGATCGTTAATGAAATAGAGAAATGTTGAACAAATGAGTGAACTTGTAACACTCTTGTTCAATGGATGATGCAATTTTTTGTTGTTTGTATTGATTTGTTTAATGGGAGTGGATCCCTTGTCTACAATTCATTCATTAAAAAGAATATATTACTTATGAACATGTTATTGATAAAGGATACTCTAATCAAAATGGAGTCAAGATATAAGAAAAAAATGTGAATACATAATTTTCACCATTACAACTACATTTGCTAATATTAATATGATAGAACTGTAGACTTAAAATAAATTAAAAACATATTAAATGAAAGTGTGCAATTTTGAGTGTATAATAAGATTATTGTTCATTCCAAAAAAAAAATCAGCAAAATATGATCTCCTTTCATAAAACTTAAGAAAAAAAGAGAAACTCCTGATCTACAATGTTTATGGGTATGCTTTCTATTACTTAATTATCATAACTTACAATTTAAAAAAGTCAATTTGACACTTTATTGAGACAAAAATAGATGAAATATTCCATCAAAATTTAATTTTGATGGTTATATGATCATATTAAATTATTTATATATATATATATATATATATATATATATATATATATATATATATAACATAATTGAACATACCATTAAATTTTATATGAACAGACCATTAATTTTTTTTTAATAAGATTATGTATCTGAATGATTGATATACTCAAAAAATTTATATAAGATTATATATGTGAATGATGACATACTCTTCCAAAATAAAATATATTTTTACATTTGAAAGACAACTGTCGCAAAAAAATTGGCTTAAAAGGCACCGTCGACTGTTCAAAACTTAGGCCCCCAAAATTTCCATGATCAACGGAAGGGGTCGACACCTGGGCCGAGTAACAATGGGGGCCGCCCGGCTCAGGAAGGGTGTCCAGGATGGCTTCTGCCGGATCACTTGCACGGTGCAGCCTTTTTTTCTCAACTGGGCAACAGACAAAATTCCTGTCCCATATCGTTGATTTTACCCTTTTCAAGCTTTACCCTGTTAGAGGGGAGAATGCAATGGTGTTTTAAAGCTTAATCAATAAACTTTCCTTGAAATCTATACAGAATTCACACATTCTGTGAGATGTTGAGTGACTGGAAGGGCACTGTCAGATTGCAGGGCTGCTGAAATTGTGAAGTTCTGTTGAGGAATGGATGGTTGAGAAGCTGCGAGGCCGTCCATCTCTTGCCTGCATCCTTCTGAAGACAACATCTGATCAAACTCTGGAACTCAGCAGATGCACTGGCGGGCGCAGAGGGCGGCTCTCCAAAACATATGGCACACATGAGTGCAGGCCAATCGGCCTGCTCTCCGGCTGCTAGAAACGGGAAATGACCCACATAGCATTCCAACAGCGTCAATCCCAAGCTCCAGATATCCCCTGCATAACCGTTATATCTTCCACCATAGCTCTGTGGATCGAATCTCTCGGGGCTCATGTAAGCACATGTTCCCACATAGGAATTGCAGCAGGAATCTATGGTGTGTGATACAATCCTGCTCACTCCAAAGTCTGCAATCTTAATTCGCTGGGAATTCTTGCTAATCAAGAGATTGGCGGGCTTAATGTCTCTGTGAACAATCCGCTCTCTGTGAAGGTATTTCAATCCCTCGAGAACTTGGCGAGCAACCTTTGCCAGGGAGGACTCACTCATCCTTGTCTTGTGCTTCAACAAATCGGCAAGGGAGCCTCCATCCATGTATTCCAGCACAAAATTAATGTTCCCTCCCTCGTGGAAGATACCCTGACATTTGACAACATAGGGAGAATCGATTTTCCTTAGGATGTCCATTTCCCTGTTGATGTGGGAAGTGAGGGAGGAATCATGGTCCAGGCGGATGACTTTGAGGGCATAGTAGGTGGAGGATTTGCGGTGTAGGGCCTTGTACACAATGCCTCCGCTACCATGTCCCAGCTTTCCCACTCTTTCCAAATCACACAGCTTCTCTACGCCCTGTGTTGAAGTTACCTGCCTCGGTTCTGGAAGAGGCAGAGGGAGAGGAAGAGGCAGAGGAAGAGGCACTCTCTGCTGTTGTGGAGGGATTGGAAGCTTCAATCCTAACCGTTTCTTTGATGCCATTGTAGTAGATGTTTCTCTTCTATCAGAGATTGAGAAAGGTCGTTGGAACTTGTTGCTGCGGAGACAGATCGTAGGAGGTACCTATTATAAAGATGAGAGGCAGGTGAGCGTCCCTCATCCCTAAAGAGGATGAAGCGAAAGTAGCCGGTGTTGTCGGATGTGAAGGAAGGCGGTAACTTGTCTCGAACAGTGTGACGTGATGAAGACGACGTTGCGGTGGGCCTTGGGCGGAAAGGTAAATGGGATGAATAAAGCTCAGTATCATTTTTAATCAAGGGGCACATTGAAAGGGAAATGGCGTCCAAGTTGGGAGTTCCGTGGTTCCGGAGTCATATGACTTCCGACTCGCAAGTTCCCGGAGGGATTTTGGCTATTAGAAATTGGAAGTTCCAAGGAAAAATATGAGGCTAAGGAGGTTATGGCGTCTGAATGCATTCTCCACGTGCAGATATGATCGAGTAAAACAGTTGCCTGATTTAACGTTTCTTTTTGCAGACTGTGCCGATTCATTGCATGGGTGGGTTTTTAACAAATGGTGTGGCCCATGTGTGAGTTATCTAATAAAATTTTATTAGACAACGTGACAATTTAAATTATTAAGAACGGTATCATTCTTAATAATTTCATATCATCAGCAATTTGAGAAATTGAATATAATATTTTTTTTTTTCCAGTCACCGTGTTATTTTCATTTGAGGAAATAAGAAAAATATTGTATTCAATAAAAAAAGTTATCACAATATGTCAAAATTGTCGATCAGATTTATCTACTATCATACAAAGCTGTTATTTTTCTATAGCACGTGGACAATGATAAAGCGTAGTTGGAAAGAGTTTATCATCTGAAAAGAGTTTAAATAACATATGTATTGTGAAGAGGTGTAATGGATGTATTATATAGATGTAATGAATGTTAAGTTGATTATTTACATTTGTGATGAATGAATTCTTGTTAATTATTATTCATGTAATGTACTTGAGTAAAAATTGACTTAAAAATTAGGTCGTTGTAGTCCATATCCACTATTTATGAAATGTGCATCCATAAAAATTATTTCAATTATTATAACTGTATAGTTACAATGAATCAGTAGGCATAACATGGAATGTTGTATTTTTTGTTTGATAGGGGTGTTAGTGGGATTTTTGGGTTATTATGTCATTTTTTATTGTTGAAAATTAAGGAGGGCTATGTAATTTTATCTTGCATTTTTTTATGAACTAATTAATTGAATAAATAGTCCTAATTTATTCAATTAATATTAGAAGAATGATTGGATGAAATAATCAAATAATTAAAATTATTTAATTAATATCAAAACATAAATTGAGACAATTAATTAAATAAATATAATTTATTTAATTAATGTAAGTATTGATGTGTAGTGGTTTGATGATAAGAAAATTGTCAAGACAATTTTGGGTGTTTATACTGTGTCCTTTAAGATAGTGTTGTGACTTAGTAGAAGTAATGTTGTTTCAAAGAAAATAAAATATAAGCATGTTTGTGATGAAAAGGGGAGTAATTGCCCTAGTTAGTAAAAACATGATGAAAATAAGATAGGGGGATGTTGCTTGCTCAATAGGTTAGCAATGAAAAAATGCATGGGTGAGCTCTCAAAAGAAGATATGAAGAGAAAAATATGGTAGCGGATAAAAAATGAGGAGCAACAAAATTTAAAATAAGGAAGAAAAAGTATAAAAATGGAGCAATAATATGAAAAAAAGTGAAAGGGGTGAAAATTTTTATTAGGAGGAAAAAATTAGGGTTTTGGGATGAATAAATGGGATAAAAAAGTTTATTTTACCCTTAACCCCTAGAGTACATAGTGTAGAGCAAACCTAGGAACTAAGAAAAAATAAAGGATGAACTAGTAGATCACAACCAAGCAAAGTGAGTGTAATAGAATCAATAACCAACAAACTTAGGTACATCAATATGTATTAAAAATTAGTCTTAGGTGCTTATTTAAGGTCAATGCATGAGTTGAACTATGAAAACCATGAATTGGCATGCGAATGGGAGAACATGATGCATGCATTAGTTAGCAAGTCATATGTAGAGTGGTTTGAAATATCCATTGTAATATAAGCCCCCAAATTCTTTTTTTTTTTTAATTTTCTCTCACTTGCTGTTTGTGTTTGGTTTGAGATATTTTGCATTGTGTTTCATATGGTATCCATGATTTTAGCATTGCATGAAGTACATAAGGAAAAGAAAATAAAGGAGAAGGAAATATGCTTTGGAAAGAACACTTTTAGAACTCTCATTAATCAGATTTAATAATAGAAATATTACAGTCCTTCAAGAGACAAATATCATACTCAACAATAAGCTTTTAGACCTGGTTTAAGAGCACCACACAACATATACAAATCTTCAACTTAGACTCGAACATCAACAATGAATTAGGCCCTTCAAGCCTTGATTGATACACCAAAAATATCCACTCATCAACTCCAACAAATGTTGACCCACTCCACACATAGTATGGACTGTTAAAGCTCCTTAACAGCAGATTACACTTCTTCAAGGCCACGTCCAACTCTCATTGAAGGGTCTTCAAGTTCGATGACAAGATGAGCCAAGACATCCTTCAAACAACTCCTCAAAGACTGGAAACTCTCTTTCAAATTTGTGTTGACTAGACTTAGAGAAAACACCTAATATATGGTGCTCAGTAGCAAAGGGCAATCTGGTCTTATAAAATCCAGGCTTCTTAAAAAAATGTTGAATAATATTTGTTGATGGCGCTAAGGAGAGAACTTCCCAAATAACCAACAAAAGTGGTTTACAATTCAAATGAGGAAGGAAAACTTGTAAAAAATGACCCCATGCCAAAAATTATCATTTTGGGGGTTCGAATGAACTCATTGGTTCAAACGAACCAAAAAAGGGTTCACTTAAACCAAGGTTTGAGAGAACCCATTTAATGCATGCACAGACAAAAAGAAAATGAAAACCCCTTTTGGGAAGGGGGTTCACTAGAACCCCCTTGGTTCTAGCGAACCCCCTTTTTCCCTAATTTTTGACCTTGTTAAAAACTCCAAATTTTACGCCGCTTCAAAGCTCAGGTTGAGGATGAAAATGGAGGAATATCCACAAACCCAACTGGAATCAGGTAGTCCTCAGAATGAGCTATCCAATAAATATAATATTAATATGTTTTGGTTTTATTATGTATTTGTTTTTTTAGTTTTATTAAACATAGGTTTTTCATCGAAAATGAAGGTCTCTGTTCTGCACATGTCGAAAAATAGCAGATTATCAAAAAAAAAATTTTAAAAATATGAGTGCACCATATATTAAAGTCCTTGATCCAACAAAACAAAAATAGTTGAATTTTGATATATACAAAAAAAGTTACGCATTATACGGTTGCACTATGTTTGAATTGTAATTGGTTTGACTTTGAAACTTGATTAAAGAAAAAATATTCAATAAAAAACTATCTAACCAAGTGGAAGCGCTAGATATCAAAGTTACAAATCTAAATTAAAAAGAATTATAATTTTATCCTTCATGGAAAAAAATTTATGTGTTATACGGTGTGCGTCACTTTTTAAAAATGTTGTTTTCTAAAAAATACCTGTTTTCGTGGGAGATGGAAAATGAAGTGCAATCTAATTCCAAAAAAAATGAAAATAATATTTTTAGAATCTATAGACAAAATGTGATGAGACAATAGTTTGCATCATCTTCAAATTCCTCACGGTTTAGCTTCTATAGGTGCTTGAATGTGAAGATTTAGCTAAAAACAATAATTTCAGTGTCTAGTTTGGCCAAAAAATTTAAACCACTATTGTGGGATCACCCAAATTTAATATGTTACAGCTATTTTTTTAAGAAATTAACATAGCTTTTTGCTAGATTGAAGAGAAATTACTAGTATTGATAGCTAGGGAGAGATGACTGTAGGTGCTAGATAGTTCATAGTATAATTTGATGAGGGAGATTGGGGGATCCTCAAGTGGTGCAAACTATGACATGTGGCACAATTACCCTAGATAAATGTACATAAATTGATGTTGATGGTATTGTTCATGTGAGATTGGGGTTGAGAGTTCTCTAATTTGCACAAAAATTGGTGAGTAGGTTCAAATTGATGTCCCATGGTCCCTTGTAGAGGGATTTTTCTCTAGCCTTCAAGAATTTTAAGATATTAAACTTTTTGTAAACTGACGGGCTCAAATAGAAAATATCTATGTTAGTACAACCACAAAATCTTCACCATTAATTCACAAATGACTTCAACAATATGAAACCTATTTTTGGTTGATATTGATCACACATTTTCTCAAGTGCTCTTGCATCAAAATTTCTCATTGCCTTTAATATCATAAGACCTAGTACAATCTAAAAAATGGAAAGATTACGTTCAATGACTTATTCCAATTTGATATATGTAGAGTATTAATGCTTCAACTAATGTTTGGTTTTGATTTTCTACCAAGTAATTCTCAATTGCTTATATTATGTTAGATTCTTCATCCACTTTTTAAAAAAAAATTATGCGTCCATGCTTGCAAACAAGTATGATAAAAAAATATCGAAAAAAAACTCGTCATTGAAAAAAACATATCTTAACCAACCTACAAACATATAGTTCTTATAACTTGTTAATTACAATCATACATAGTGGCTCTAGTGACCCTAGTTGGATAGCTTAAGGATATGAGTGAAAAGATAATTGAGGAGAATTTCAATTGAAAGTGCTAGGTGTGATGATCTTTTCCCTTGGCTATGATGGTAACCATGCTTATGGTGATGTTATACTGTTGCAATTGGCCATTTGAATACTTGAAATTTTGTTACTCCTTGTACTTCTCCACTTTGTCCAAGAAAATTGCCCTTTTTTATATTGGCCATCTACATCCTATTAGTCTTATTTTATTGGTCTAGGATTCAGTGACTCCTCCTACTAACCATTGACTATGTGTCTTGATTGGTCATATGGTTAAATCTATTATCTTAGTGTTTTTTTTTGTGATTTTGTGATATCATAATAATGTATCTCCTGGAGTTCACATGTTCAATTAGCATGCCTTATAAGTTCTCTTATTTCCTTAGTTTCATTGGTTTGATTAGGTATCATCTTCCATCCATGATTCTTGCTATTGGTCAATCCTCATAGAATGCTAAGTTGGTTATGTAAAGTATGGATCTCAATTAACCGTAGATAATCCATAATTTGGAAAGAAATAATTTTATTTATATTAATTCAAGAGAACTATTCTCATTACATGACATGTCACCAATTGACATTACATTTTTACATAAATACATAGTATATTGAGATACATAGTGAACCAAAGATTTTATGAGTGGTCTATAGGCTACTCTTGCACTCTTAGGATTTTCACCGAAAAGGAGAGAGATAGACACCCCAAAATCAATGTGGTTCACTCAATTTAATGTATGTATGATGTGATTAAGGCTAAATGGGATGATATAAATGCAACTAAATGAACTAATTGACTGATTATGAATGCAAAACTAATGAAATATGCAATGTTTGAAAACATAGTGTGATATGTAGAAAATGCAATAAAGAAGTAAACTAGTGCAAACAAAATTAAACAAGGCTAAACAAAGTGCACTTGGGCAATAAATGTTGAATATGGAGTGATCTAAATGCTAGAAAAAATCAGTGAAAATCACTAGTGGGACTCATTCGCCACTGATGGTGAATCAGTCTTGCTATTGGCGAAAACTCCTAAAAAATAGGTTTCTGATTGCCAGGATCCAGAATTTGACAAAATATAGTTTTCTAGCCTTAAGGTGGGACTCATTCACCACTAATGGTGAATTATTCCTCTCCCAAAATTCTGTGAAATCAAGGACCAATCCTGTAGCTCTAGATCTGGACTTGTCTTCTTGTTGAGTTGACGGAGTCAAATCTGCAGAAAAGGTATTGTAGGTTGTCTCCAAGCTTGAAATAATAGGCCGAAGTTGACTTGAAAACACTTTGTTGACTTCTTGACCACCTTTCAACACCTAATTGCTTGATAAATTTGCATACACAAGTCTACAAACACACATTCAAAAGGGGAAAAATGGTTAAGGGTTAGGTTATAGGGATTTTCCTTAGTCAAATCCCACTTTGGTAATCAAACCCCTAATGAAGAAATGAAATGAAATGTAACGCGGCATGAATAAAAATGAAAAATATCCTAAACTCACCACAACCTGCCAAGAAATCCGGAAGATAAAGTCATCGGCTGCTCCAAGATACCATCGATGCTTGATCGAATGATGCAAAGTGCTTCTGGATAGATTATGGAAAGTTTAGAGATGTAAAATTAAGAGAAAACATTTATTTATATTGACACTTGTGCCTTAGTAACCCAATGATACCTCATCACAAAAGCACATAAGGTAAGTTTCAATATGTTCCGAAGAAAATTTGAAATATTTTAAATTTGAGTTAAGAGGGACTCATTCGCCACCCATGGCGAATGGATCCCACCGTGGATTTGTAAGTCGGTGTTGGGAATTAAGTCACATTTAATGTTATTTATTAGGTTTACATTAAAAAATACACTTAATTAAGCCTTATAAGTGCATAAGGGGGTCATGTAAAGCATAAGAAAGGTGTAAATAGTGAAATAAAACCTAGAAAAACATGAAATCTTATTACAAGACTTTACAACACTTCAAAATAGGACTTGATAAGTGATGAAAAGGTGATTTTTAGGTGAATTGTAATGAAAAGAGCCTAGAAGAGTGTAGAAATGTGTTACAAAACTTCACAAAACCTTCACAAGACACCTTAATTTGAATTTTTAGGACTCAATGTGAATGCAAAAGTTACATTGCAACATTAAATGAAAGCAAAATGGGTTAAGAATCATGAGAGAAAGACCTAAAAGACCATGTAAATTTCCAAGATCCATTTTTCTATGGTACACATAGATTGACTTGGGCAGTCCATTACCAACAAGTCATAACAATATAATGAAGGTACACCGATTCACATATACACTAGAATCACCCACAATACAATAGATGTACAAAATGGAAGTGCATATGCCAATAACAAGTAAATAATAAAGTCTTTGACTCCCATCGACTCTCTCAAAATCATCTGCAAATTAGGAGACAAGAACATGGTCCAGGTGCTTTTTCTACCCAACCATGAAGCTTATGCTTCCTTGAAGAGTCTTCCTAACATAAAGAATCACCGATCTTGCATGAGATGCTTAGCAAAAAGAAATCGATGTACACCTGATGGAAACTAGTGCATGCATAGTATATCCACATGCATTTCTAACATACTAGAACATGCTATGATCGACACTATGATATGGAAAAGAGCAATAATATAAAATAAATCCATCTATTTCATGGTCTACAATCACTTGGCCAAGCATATAGCCATATACAACTAAATAATAGTGGAACTAAAAAAAGAAGTCTATGCTCCCTGATATCCCATATTTGGCACCCATCTCATAAAGTAGCTTTCCATAATTCACTCATAATAGATAGTAACATACATGATAATTGCAACAAGTAAAAAATATGAATAAAGTGACATACAAATAGTCATATAAGAAAATATACTTTTATCCTTTTGAATAAATAATGATATTTACATCATTTGCCACTTCAAATATTTCATGCGTTAAAATGGTGATATACGAAATCAATATGCAATCTCCCCTTTTGATAGGCAATGACCTTTTTGACCAATGATTTAAATATTGATTTTTCATGCAACTAGAATTAACAAGCAATGATTTTTACTAACATTTCCCTATGACATGCAATAATTATAGTACATACATCAACTAGGAAATAAATAACACCACTTCCACTTTCATGCAAATTTTATCAAATTTAATTATCTTACAGTTTTTGATCATGTGAAACCTATTTGGAATGAAAATTTAAGTACATGCAATACTTTTCTCTATTCCATGCAAAATTCTAATGTCATAAAGATTTACCTAATTTTTTTGAGATCTTGCATATTAGATTAGTAAATTATTTAAATATGTAGAAATTACATATAAACAGTCATTCTATCATTATTGTCAAATTACATACACACACATATATCCATTTTAATAATGAGAGCATTACCACCTCTATTGTTGATAATAATAACAAGAATAAAAATAATGTTAATACACTTATCATATTAATCATGTTTTAGCTTTACCAATTATAGCATACACACTATTTTCATATACTTGCTATGGTTTTAATATTCAGAGGCTATTAATTATCACAAGGTTTTGTTTATAGATGATTATGTGGAGCATGCCACTTAAATATGTTTAAATTAGAATTTTAAATAGGCTGAAAGAGTAATAATAGATTGCTTGTTATATTTGTATAGATGAGTTGATTGAAAGTAATTGTGCAAACCACTTTGTTTATTTTAGATATACCAGTTTGGTTGATAGAAATTGTTGAGTCTGCAAACCACTCTGAAGGAAGCGGATCAAATTTTTTTTACCAAACTCGTTGCCATCCTCAATGGTTTGCTATTTGAAAGGGTTTGATGTAGCATTTTTAATCCCACATTTGTCCAGTGAAAAAAAAAGGGGGAAAGAAGGCTATAAGTAGAGGCTTCAGAAAGATAAAACATATATTTATTATAAACAATATTTTCAATTGAGTAAATTATGATATCATCTTAAACGGATATATAATTGTAAAATTTAAATTTGAAATAATTTTTTATTATATTGGTTGGATTTATTCATTATTTTATAGAAGGTTTGAGTTTTTATTTAATTTATGTTTAATTATATTTAGTGTTTAGTTATTTTTTTAATTTTTAAAAAATATTTCTATATTATTTTTTATAAGAATTATTTTGTTTATTTAAGAAATATATTTTTTATTTAAAAAAATATTTTATTTTATTCAAATATAACACATTCTTTATGAACATAGATGTGAATTACTTCAAAGAAATAATCAAGTTCATTTTAATTTGCCGAGAAACAATCAATTTTATTTTAAAGGGAGAATTAATTATAATGAACAAAAAAGAAAAAAATGAAGGTAGACAATCACAACAAAAATGTTGAGATTGATCTAAAAACTTCACAAATAATATTTGGACATGGACTACATAAACATGTTTCATTGGGAATGTGTTATAGTTATCAAAAAAATTACCCTATAATGTAGGTTTCTTGAAAGCTTGAAGGTCCTATTTGTGATAGATGTCAACAAAAGAAAAATGGACATTAATTTTCAACATTAACTAATATGGATCCTAGTCCACAACTACATGAACATTAAGAATTAACACAAGTTGAAAAAATATTGATAGCATGTTTCAACCCAATATTTTAAGCCATACATGCAACTAGAGAACAATATAACTATAAAGGACATACCATAGTTTCATGAGAAGTAAAACAAAAAACTAATGTTTTCCCACATCTAATAAAAGATTTACCTATTATTATTGTTTGAAGAATGGGTTGGTATCAAATAAATTATAATTTCACAATTAATAGAGGGAGAGCATACAAAGCATTTAAATATTAAAAAATATCATGAAAATTATTATAGAGGTATCGATTTTAATGAAAATGTTCTTAATTGAATTACATCCAATTTTGAAAATGAAAATATTTTTGACCAATTGAACTTTGTCCATGTATGGAGTATGATTCTGATGCAAATGAATATATATTTGTGGGTCAAAAAATAGAGATGGACTAAGGAATTTAAATTGTTGATCACATGATGTTAACAACCTCCTAACCATCAAATGCCTCAAGAGACATGGAACCGATTCATGCTTGTTTAAATAACCCTAATGTAGATCTAGGGTCAATAATTGATTGACCAAGGATTGGAACATCTCCAATGAATGATTGTCTCTAACGGGTTACTTGATATGTCTTTCCCAACACTATTTCCAAATAGATGATATCATTGATTAAGAATACCATTGAGGATAGTCCATCTAAATGAATTTGTTGAACATAAATTAGACCATCTATATGGTCCTATCCGTTAGAATAGATTCCATCTACATATTAGGCCAATTGAATGTGATGTATTTAATATGGTCAACATGTATATTGGTTGGGAAATCTTTACCAAATCCAAGGGGCTATATATGTATAAAAAATGTACATAAAACAAGAGGATAATTGTAAAAAAATTAATGAGAAATGGAGGGAAACTTCTTCCCCTACATATGTAAATGCTAAGATAACACTTATAGCTCAATTTAAGACTCGTAAATTTTGTTAGCATAAAAACTTATAGATTGTGTATTAATATTCTTTGTGAACATATTCCATTTGACCTTAGGGTAAACCCACATAATTGGTTTACAATTCAAATGAGGAAGGAAAACTTGTAAAAAATGACCCCAAGCCAAAATTTTTCATTTTGGGAGTTCGAACGAACTAGTTGGGTCAAACGAACCAAAAAAGGGTTCGTTTGAACTAGGGTTCAAGTGAACCCATTTAATGCATGCACGAAAAAAAAAAATGAAAACCCATTTTTGAAAGGTGGTTCGCTCGAACCCCCTTGGTTCGAGTGATCCCCCCCCTTTTCCTTGATTTTTGGCCTTGTTCAGAAAAAAATCAAAATTTTTGCACTTCAGTGCTTGATTTGAACATGAAAATGGCATAGACTTCATAGACCCAATTGGAATCAGGCAGTCCTTAGAACGAGCTATCCAACAAATATAATTTTAATATGTTTTGGTTTTATTATGTATTTGTTCTTTTAGTTTTATTAAACATAGGTTTTTCACCGAAAAGCAAGCTCTTTGTTTTGTACATGTGGAAAAATAGCAGATTATCAATAAATTCTTTTGAAAAATATGAGTACACCAGATATTGAAGTCCTTGATCCATCAAAAAAAAAATTAATTTTGATATATACAAAAAAAGTTACGCATTATACGGTCGCGCTATGTCTGAATCGTAATTGGTTTGACTTCAAAACTTGATTAAAGAAAAAGTATTCAATAGAAAACTATCTTACCAAGTGAAAGCACTAGATATCAGAGTTACAAATCTAAATTTGAAAGAATTAGAATTTTATCCTTCATGGAAAAAAAAGTTATACGTTATGTACAAATCTAAATTTGAAAGAATTAGAATTTTATCCTTCATGGAAAAAAAAGTTATACGTTATGTACGATGAGCTTCACTTTTTAAAAATGTTATTTTCTAAAAAAAATAGTTTTCGTGGGAGATGGAAAAAGAAGTACAATATAATTCCAAAACAAATTGAAAAAAATATATTTAGAATCTACAGAAAAAATGCCACGAAACTCTAGTTTGCATCATCTTCAAATTTCTCACGGTTTAGCTGCTATAGGTGCTTGAAAGTGAAGATTTAGTTAAAAATAATAATTTCAGTGTCTAGTTTGGCCAAAAATTGTAAACCACTATTGTAGGATCACCTCTTAGTTAATTTATTTGTGAATTTCATGGGCTGTTATCTACAAATGTAATATGATGATGTTTCTTTTATTGTCTATATTATAATTATGACCATGGAATATGTGGTTTTCCTCAAACTTTCAAGCTAGTTATGTCATATGTTGCAGTAAAATTGACAATGAAATAACTTGTTAATTTTATGTCCACGGGGAAATTTTAAATTTGGTAATGTTTATTCTTTTAGATTAAAAAAATATATCTTTTGTTCCTTCTTTTCTTCTCTCTTCCTTCCCTCTTTTTCTCTTAGTATTTTGTATTTTCTTTGTAGGTTGGATAGGGTAGGATTATATTTGTTTCTCCCTAAAAGTGAGATTCAAAAATGAGTTTAACTAGCTACATCTTGAATATGACCATTCCCCTTGTTATAACATCTCATTTTCCATGACTAAAAAAAAATTCACTTGCCACTATGTGATTCTTGTAAAGCTGAGAATCGGTAGATATAAAACCATGTCAAGATTTAAAACAAAAAAGATTTCAAGAGAGGAATACATTCCTTAATTCTTAAATTATACTACCATATCACTTTGAAATGAAAAAAATAGGCACTAAAAGAAGGGAATGCTTAATGTTTTTGAGTTTAGAAGTACTTAAGTATATATACTTAATTGTGCAATTTAACTAGTTAAGTTAGGGAAAACTTCATCTTAATGGACAACCCCCTTAATTTTCAAGGAGAGTTCCCTAGAATTAATTAAGATTATATAAAATGGAATCATACCTTTTAACCTCTAGAAAAAAATAGGTATAGGGGCATTAGGGCCAACAATGAAATGTATATATTGAACACTTGAAATATTGAGAGTGGGGTGAATCAATATTCTAGTAAACCATTCAAACATTAACCATCCAATCATCAAAGCATATTCAACTATAACAAAGAATGAAAGAATGAAACATCCACAACATCAAATAACACATGAACACCAAGATTTTTATGTGGAAAACCCAAAATGGGAAAAACCATGGTGAGGATTAACTCATAATATATTATAATTGGTTATAGTATATTTACAGAAGTGCTCACTGTAGGTGGACTCACTGACCAAGTGGACTCACCATCCACAAAGAAACAAATAGAAGAAAGAAGGTGGCTCACAACCTATTTTTGAACTATTACAATTTTCTTCTTACATATGTAGTCCGTATAATTCCAATGGAGCACAATAATAATCTTTGCACTAATTCTAGTTCAACACTTTGCCTTGCTCTTTATTCACACAACTTTTGATCTTTCACAACTCAATTCACACTGCTCTTCAATAAAATTTGTATCACATAATATTCAATTCATCTTCAAGCTATATCAAAGCACCAAAAAAATCCAAGCATATATATCTGCATCAAGTATAACATCAATTAGGTTGGACTAATTAGATGTAACACCCAAAATACAACTTGTCGGCTCCAAAAATTATCATCCATACTATGTGCCACAATTCAAAACTCAAAACTCTTTAAGATAGGTCAACATGGACCTAAAATAGATCCTACATAAGATCCCAACACATATTAATCCTTCGCACAACATCAAACATGTTAGGTCAGCACCACATAGGACCTAAACAAAAAAATCCTTTGACAATACATCCACATCTCAACATGTGGACCTCAAAACTCGATGCCATATGGAATCCATTTTCAACTGACATCTAAGAATATATCCTAAAATCTGCAAGGCCAAAATCTCATCAGTGGAGAAGTGTGGATTCTCCCACAAACACACTGCACAGAAAGATAATTGTGAAATGTTAGGTCAAACTCTGTTACTAATATTTCTCAAACCTCTTGTCCAAATATGATGAAAATTTGAAATTAGATACATCTAACATAAAAATGATGTTAGAAGCATAGAGCGAAACCTTCATATGTAGAGTGGTGCAAACCCAAATGATTATGCATTGCAACATTGAACTTGCAAATTTGACACTGTAGTACCCCTCCATTTTGCTTATGTTTTCAGATAGTATG